>CM055743.1:5683179-5760679 GCA_029465975.1 Dallia pectoralis
GCTATCTGTGTGGTCTGTCACTCAACCCCTACACCGCAGGTGTCCAATCAATCGATTCCACGGAGGCCACACTCTATGCTAAGTTTTAATTATTTTATTTGAACTGGTGCTCATTTGAGACAACAACAAGGTGAGGGAATTCTTAATTAATGACAGCTTTAGTGGAACTGGTTTGATTCCAGTGCGCTACACTGTTGTCACGAAGCCAAACTGCAATCACCATCCGTCGTTGTGTATGTGCATATAAGGTTCGTCTAATCAGATGAACCCTTGGCTGGGCAGGTGTCCAACATATTGACTTACTGAATCTGGAGATCTACATAGCAACCTGACAGCTGACCTGCTGACAGACATGCACACTGCCCAATCTTTCCCTGACTAAATCACCTTGTTGCGTGCGCCAGTGAACTGAGGATTTTTCTTAGAGAGCCTACATGGTTTATTTCCAAATAAACCAGACGGAATCTATGATGACTACATTGCGGTTACCGCCGGTTCTCACAGAAACTTGGATTGGTTTTTTTAACACAGTCCTATGATACAGCAAATCTGATGCCTTTCTTCCACGTGGATGACGTGGCGCAAACAAACATGGGTTTCTACTTGCCGCGAGACTGCAATGTGGCCGTCCTGGAATGCAGCCCACCACCTGTGGTGACGTCGCCAGCCTGGTGTGTCTCGATGTCACGGTGAGAGAGATTTGCGGCAGCATTTACTTGGATTGGTGTCGGTTTCTGGGATTGGCGTCGGTTACTGGGATTGGCGGCAGTTACTGGGATTGGCGGCAGTTACTGGGATTGGCGGCGGTTACTGGGATTGGCGGCAGTTACTGGGATTGGTTACACTAGGGTTGCTGTCAGTTTCCGAGATGTTCTTTGTGAAACCGATCGGTTTTGTTGGCTGTTGCACTGTACCTCAGGACATTTGACTGTGCCTTTTCATCGGTAGCAGGCAAACAGGTGACTCTGTCACTTTTCAAAGATTTTGTTTTTTCTGTTGTACGGTTAAGGAGCTCAAGTTATTTTAGATTTTTTTTAAATGTTCATTACAAACCACACCTACAAAATGACTAATCGCTGCCTACTATGCTACTTAGTTCATAGTATTGACTCGTTGAAGGCAAGTTGCAGGCTTTTACTCCATATTTTACTTTCATATGTAAAATGGTGCATATATTTTTTTGCCTTTGTTCAATCACATTTGTCGACTATAATGTACAATAACCTGCAGTCTCTGTTTGGGTGAGATGTTTGACTCAAACGATGGTAGGGGTCAAAGTTCAGGTATTTTGGTGCTAGACAATACTTTGTAAAGATTACACTCACTTGTCCAACAATGTGGGTTTACCTCAATTGTTTATTTTGGATCTTCCAGCAGGGCGCTTCTCAATTGGATGTTTAGCTGAAGCCGGAGGGTCCAGCTCTCAGTTGTCACTCCACCTTCCAGTTGTAGCTTGTCTAAAGTATAATTTGTCAAGATAACATAATTCCTAACATTCAGCTGAAACGACATGTCAGCAACAAATGCTGCAGTTATCTAATTTATTCAACAATTTCAACTGGTTTAAGGACACGATGGAACAGTGTTTTTTTTCTCAAAAAGCTGAACTTTTAGTCCACATGACATCTAGCAGAAATCACATTGGCCATTTTGGAGAACCCCAACAACTGACTGTCGGCCAATCAAGCCCCTTCTTTTTGAGCATTCCAAAATGGCTTTTACCTTATGTGGATATAAAGGGCAGTCTGCTGATGGAAGAAGGGAAAATAGTTGTCGTTCAATCTTAAATACCTGTCATAAATCACAGCACGAAATGAATTACGATAGCATGTCTTATCTCTGGACTGAGACACACTTTCCCATCTAGACTCCGAGCATAGACACTGCATTATGAGTAGTTCACCACAGGCCACCTCTCATCAGAAGGGACGGCCTCTGCTTAGCCGACATGTGACATATCCAATCATTAAACATCCAAGAAAGAAAAACACTTTGTGACACCTGTCTTTTGTCCAAAATTTTGCCAAGAAGAAGTGGTCCTAAAGAATTTGAGATAAAAATATGTTGTACTCGACTCACATCAATCTAATGATCGTTTTTTCCACACCTGAGGTGTGGTTGGTCTCGTGAGTCCTATATAGTGCCTGCTGTCTCCATGTCACCAGCCATGGCTTCCAGTGGCTAGGATGAAAGCAGCACCAGAACCCCTATATTTTTTCCATTGGATCCATAACCGTATAATTACCTTTTCTAGGCACATTGCATACCTTAAGGGTTTAAGCGCCACAAGAGTGTTCAACTCAGCTTTGTTTTTGTATGTCATTTCCCCAGCCGAATAAACGAGTTAATTTTGCTACGTACGTTTTGGTTCAACTGTTTTGGAAATACCCGTGGCTCCTTTATGTAGCGGCGTATGAGACACAGGCGTACATGCGATTGACATGCCACAGCCGCACGTTTGTAACCAGATGCCATTCTCCGAGCAGCTAAACATGATGTACCTTTACTTGTCAGTACTCCCGGAGTATTCACAGAGTGCATACGCCTGGTTGTTTATACAGACCCATTTTATACAGCCCTTGGGTATTTCATCTGGGAGAGATGCATAGAACCGGGTACCGCTGTACATGGTATTTATGGTGAACCCAGACGTAAATGCTCCGACAAAGAGAATGCTCTGACACAACAGTGGATTGTAGCATCCTTTAGTTTTGATTTTTTTCTCTTGATTTTTCTGGAATGCTGCCTTCTACTCTTTGTATTCTCTGTGTCCACGAGATTGGTGTTAATGTAAATGTTTCTGTTGCCATATAGCCTTGGCTACGTTAAGAAAGGTGAATAGATCTACAGTTGGTAATCATGAATAAAGAAAAGATAATAATGTGTGTTGCATTTATTTTTAACCTAACTGGGTTTTTTTCTCTATGTTTTAGGGACTGAAATACCACCAGAGAAATAAACCGCTAGCTTTGCTTTGCTGGCTGTGTCCTACTAATTTTCACTTAATCTGCTAACAAGTGTTTTTCATATAGATGCTATATGTATTTAATTTGGCTATTATATAATAACATTGAAAAACTAGAAACTGAAAACCGGGGTTTCCAGCATATTTATCTAGTTTCGTCCTCCTTAAATGACAGACGTCGGGATAAGATGGACGACCTATCAGTGTGATAATTCATGTATCTAGCCCGGGTTGACTTGCTAATTGTGATTGATCTTTCTCCCATCAAATAATACTTTCATGATATAGCCTAATGTATTCATGGCTAGAGGCTTGTGTGGATGATTCAGGCATGTAAGGGTGACGTGGATGAGGACGTGGCTGATGTGGTGGGTTATGCTGTCTGTGTGTCACAGCCCCAGAGAAGAGGTAGAGTAGGTTTTTAGTAGGTTGAAATAGTTGCTTCACCCCTTCCTGCTGCTCCACTTTCGGCTGCTCCACCCCTTCCTGCTGCACCACCCCTTCCTGCTGCTCCACTTTCGGCTGCTCCACCCCTTCCTGCTGCTCCACTTTCGGCTGCTCCACCCCTTCCTGCTGCACCGCCCCTTCCTGCTGCTCCACTTTCGGCTGCTCCACCCCTTCCTGCTGCACCACCCCTTCCTGCTGCTCCACTTTCGGCTGCTCCACCCCTTCCTGCTGCACCACCCCTTTCTGCTGTTTCACACCTTTCTGCTGCTCCACATCTTTCTGCTGCTCCACCTTTGATTTTTAAATCCTAAGCGAGCGCAATCTCCTGCCTTCTCCCTAACTATGGAAGTCGCTGTGAAGGAGGGAAGGCAGGGCAGCATTAAACGCAATGTGCTCATTTATTTATATTTTTTAAACGACACGGGTGCTCTCGCACACACGAGGTGGTGAATTGAAGGCTTGCAGTCTGACTGCTTTCGGAATAGGAAGATAAAGTGTTGACCGTAATCTGGTGTTGAGTTGAAATTAAAATGCTGTTCTAGCCGTTTTATCTGAATCGGTCTATTAGATGCGGCTTTTACATTAAATCCTTCAAATTACAACACTATTTGGCAGCTCTTATTTGTAGCCCAGTATGAGGTTGCTGGTGTCTGGTCCAATTAGTCTTCTGTCTAAATAGAATAACTGGTATGTGAGGGTATACTGTACAAAACACACCAGCCCCCCTATCTGAAGAGCTGCTGGAGGAGAATCGACTGGAGATGTTCATCAACATCCGTTAATCAGGGGAAATTTGCACAATACATAAGTATATTTTCTATTTCTGTATTAAAATATGTTTTAGTAGACACGCGACTTATTACATCATTAGGGCTTAGCCTTTTTTAGCAAATGTAAATTTGTTAACTTGCCTATCATGCTGAAAGCTAGACGTTTCAGTTGGGTTTCAGGTCTGCTTTCATACTGGTAGAGGAGCACTAAATCACTTAAATGTCAACAATATTGCTAATGACCATATAATAAGTATTATTTTAACTAAATAGTCATAACTAATAGGAATGATAAATAACAATATTCCTGATACATTTCAATTCTGCCTGAAATATATTTTCTTGAAGGAAAAGACCCTCGGATTGTCCGCCATACTAAAGCTCTGCCTCTGCTATTTTTTTGGCCTTTTGCCTGTCCTACCGGCTGCTGAAAGCATCTTGTCTCTCTCTCTCTCTCTCTCGCTCTTCTCAAGTTGGTTAACGACCAACAGCGCATCCCTGTGATGGGCATTCCGGGTTTTTTTCCGGAGCCTTTTTCCTTGGCTCCGATCACCTACCTTCGTTTAACAACCCTTGAATAATATTGAACTCTGCTGGCAAGCTACCAGGCCACATTCACATAGGTCAGAAGTCAAATAACCTGGAATTGTAATGTTACTTCTCTACCAGTTCCCTCCAGTATTGCGGTCCCGTTTAAATTGTTTCGCTACGTTATGAGTGAATCCGGCCTGGTAATAAACCTGTAGGCCAGTAGGATAATTCGGAGTGACCTCAAGCATGTGTATATGTTCATGACTAAGTGCACAAACACAAACTGAAATAAAGCATTATCACAATAAATATCTTGTTTCCAATTATTAAAAAAATAAAAATTGCTTTTCCATTTTGCCTTCAGCATTATGTAGGCTACTTAATGTAACCAGGCAGGTTTAATTATACCCAAAAGTCCTGTTCTGGACAGCTCCGGCCAACGTCAAGGAATGTCTGATCTTATTCTATTTATCATATTTAAATATGATAATCAAAATTATAATCAACCCCCCATCAAAAACAGCAATTGGAAACTGGGAAGTGAACATGGCAGTTGCTCCAGCTTAACTAGGCTAGATCCCTATAGGCAATCTGTCCATGCACGTGCCTGTGGACGGTCACGCGTGGTCCATCCTCCCTTCATTACCTGGGGGAAGCATCTCTGATGTACCCCCGTTGTAAGACTAACCTCTCTTGAACTAAAATACATTAACTTGTCAGGTCTCCAGAATTCTTTAAATACATCCGAAATGTTCAGCGGCCCAAATGTTGCCCGAATGTGTCCCAAATGGAAATGCTATAAATTAATATGAGATTAGATGCGTGTTTATTCTCCACGCACGGTGCATTATTTAGATCAAAACGGAACACGGCGTTGCGTGCGTCCCCGCTGAACGCGCGCCCCTGTCAGCAACTTTGTAAAGTCTATCTCTCTCTGCCTCCACCTGGGGATGGATATTCAGAAACACGCCGCGCAAAGGAACCGGTCGGTCGGTGCTCTCCAGTGACAGTGACGCGCACTGTGGTCTTCTTGTTCTCCTCAATGAGTGAACTCGCGCCCGCCACCTCCACCGCCACCGGCAGCGCACCTTCACGCGCATGGAGCGTCTCGAGCACTGCCAGGTGCCTCACCCACAGGTATGCGCCTCGCGCTCAACTCCGCGAAGACGTTTGTCGCGCTCAACTCCGTGAAGACGTTTGTCGCGCTCAACACCGTGAATACGTTGGTCCACAAACGTCACGGTTCGCTGCTTTGGTCTTTCCCCGTTTCCAGGTGAAAGGAACGTCTTTTCCAGGACAACATATCGCCCGGGACTAGTAGTAGTGGGTGAACAGAGCCGATAAGTTCACAGTTGAGAGTAACTGATTTCAAGCCTGTGGCCATGGCGACAGTTGGGGATTTCGACCCGCTCAACTCCACGGTGCCGGCGACTAAGATTGAAGTTACCGTGTCGTGCAGGTAAGAGCAGTGTGTTCGTGTGTTGTTGGAGGTACATTTTTAGATAAACGTCGTTGATCGTTTTATAAATACTGTACACTACTAGAATAGGCGCTGTACTGTAAATCGCATGTGGCACGCAGTTGTTAACGTGTCAGCGTTTTTTTTTTTGCATGTAATTTAGTCCTCCTTTGGTGTGTTGAACTATATGGTTAGACATCTTTAGGCGCATAGTCGTGATTTCAAAACTATGTTTGCACGATAGGTGTCCACGTCTAAATGCAAAACTCAGACTTTTGGAGAAAACAAGAAGGGAATTTGCATTAGCAGTGGGTGTGAAGCTGCGTGTGCGTGGGGGTGTAACAGCATAACGGTATTTATGGCGAGTGCGGTTGAGGGAGCTCCATAGCACGCAACTACCAGTTCTCTTCTGTATTGTCTATGGATATATTGACTCTGTTATCACATTAGATGAGCTATTCGGGGTGTGTGCGAAAGGAAGTGGTTGTTTTCTTATTCAGGTGTGTTGCGTCCACTTTTCAACAACTTATGTTCACAGAACAACTCTGCCAAAGAGAAATGGTCATCTTGATAAGGCACAATTGAGAGGCTGTCGTCTGTCTTGTTTTCTAGTGTGACCTGTGAAGACATGTAGAGTAGATATGAAAAGTCCACACACCCCTGGAACTGGGGCCTTAGTCAGGGTGGGTGAAATTATGAACAGTTCCAAATGCCAGGCAATTTTGGCACAACCTTTTGGCTTCTGTTAAAAGGCTGAAGATGAAGATAAATGTGAAGTTGGTGAGTTTAGCCTTTCCCTGGAACATCGGACAGATATAGATGGTCAACAAGGGGGTGTGGTTGGGGTGGGTGGGCGATGGGGTTCGGGTGGGTGGGTGTGTGGTGGCGTCTTCGTTCCCTGACACTGACAGAATGGGGTTGGGGGAATTCCCAAATGGAAACTTGCTCCTTAGCAACTGGGCATCAGCTGTGAATATGAGAGAGAACTTGACACATGGGAGACCTACAGGGTCTGCTGTATCTTGCCAGCAAAACTCAAAACACATGAATAATCAAAACAAACAGACAACTTCACATAAGAACATTACCACACACGAACATCTGTCAATGTGAAGATATCACTTGTGACTGAATGTAATATAGATGACAGACTGGACAAAAATCCACCTAAAATGTTGTAAATTTGTACTTGTGTTTTCTACAACAAAACATAAACCACAATCATATAACGTAGATGAGTTATACTTAATTGCTTTGACCTCATTATTTGAAGATGTAAACAGTGTTTTTCTCATTTTCTATTTTCATCCAAGAATGATAGATTGCGTTTTCCTCCTTAATCAGAAACGGGTCTGTCAACCTAACAGTTTCGTGAAGGATGTCTCTCGGCCTCTGTTTCTCTAAAATCCTTCAGATCTGAAGACGCAATGTAACATCAAAAAGGACAGGCACCTCCATCAATTTCTTTCATCGCTTTACTTTGAAAGATACCTAAAAGCCTGATACACAAGGCAAAGCAACCTGTATTTTGTGCCTTGATAGATGCGTTGGATACCATATTGAACAACCTTCTTGTTGCCTTCTTTAGCCAAGTGACTGAAGTTAGTCAGTTGAGTGACTTTTAACCTTAACCGTTCTGGTCTTTCTACTGAAAACTGTGACATAATGGGAAGTAATATCAATTAAAGATGAAAGGAAATGGAATTGACATGCTGATGTTCCTTCTCGTGTCTCTTTCTCCTCCCTCTTTCGTTTTGGGGGTCAACCCCTACACTGTGAAAAGTTATCATTTGAGATTTTTTTGGAAGAAACCCAATACCACAAATCATTTGAGTCTCTCGGAGTTTAGTGAAAATGCTTCTATTCTTTTATTTTTAACAAAGCAACATTTTCAGCCTTAAAACCTATAGTTATAAGTTGTAAACTACTGTGTTATGAACTACGATTTGTTTAAAAAAATGCTTTGTCCTTATTTTCCTGTAACTACTTTACAACAACTTCTTTAATTGTTTCATGTGACAATCTGTTATTGTTAATCAAAGTACCACAGGCATGATTTGCCAAGCACTCTGTTCTCTGACAGTGAGGAAGAGCTTTATCAGTAAATGGTGATATTTATTTATTTTTATTTTTTTTTTGTTTCATGCCAAATAAATGTCATAGGTCATGTGGAACTGTTTAATTTTAGTGCAGAAGCATTTATTTGTCCTTCAAAAATGAATTTAACATTAGTCAAAAAGTAAAAAAAGTTATTACACACAATGCTCTATCAACTATTTAACTCAATTGTTATAAATTCATACAACATTAAAATAAGTTTACTCTGCCTCAAATATCAACATATCTGCCACTACTGAGTTAGTGCCGCTTGATGATTTGAGTTCCACTAACCTTTGTCTATGTTTGAGTGACCTATTCATTTGATCATTCAGACAGTTACTGTGTAATCTGATCACATTTTTCTTTTATATTATTTCCCTCCCCAATCTTCCTTCCCCTCTCTTTCTTCGGGTTCCTTCCTCCCTCTTCCTCTTTGTAGTCCCTCTTTTCACCAACCTTCTAGAGGGGTCTAGCATGTTCTTCTCAGTCGTGTTCCATCAAGCGACTGCAGGAAGGAAACCACATTCAGTTAAATGTCTTGTTCTGCCCATTCACTCTGTGTGGTCGACTCATATTTTTACACAAAGAGAAAGCAAGGAGGAAAGAGAGCGGGGAAATAGCAAGGGTACAGTTATGAGAGAAAGAGACACACAGACATACACAAATAGAGATAGACAGACAAAACAAGAGACAGAAAAAGATTGGGAAATGGAGAAACCAGAGAAAGAGGGCATTTGTTTATGTGTCTGTGTGCTTGAGTGCATATCGATGCTTATGAGTGTGTGTCCACATGCGTGTGTTTCCCAGAGAGTCCGTGTCTTACAATCAGAGTACGAACTCAATTGTAAATATGTCCTATCAGTGTGGACACAAGTAGTTCTATGTGTGTCTACATGAGTGTTTGTACTTGAGTGTGTGTGCATGTCGGTTTCTTATATAACAGCCAAGGCACCAGCCAGTCACACAAGCAGAGCTCCAGTGCAAACCTATTAGATAAGCAGAGCTCCAGTGCAAACCTATTAGACTACAGAGCTCCAGTGCAAACCTATTAGACTAGCAGAGCTCCAGTGCAAACCTATTAGACAAGCAGAGCTCCAGTGCGAACCTATTAGACAAGCAGAACTCCAGTGCAAACCTATTGGACAAGCAGAGCTCTAGTGCAAACCTATTAGACAAGCAGAGCTCCAGTGCGAACCTATTAGACAAGCAGAACTCCAGTGCAAACCTATTGGACAAGCAGAGCTCCAGTGCAAACATATTAGACAAGCAGAGTTCAGTGCAAACCTATTGGACAAGCAGAGCTCCAGTGCAAACCTATTGGACAAGCAGAGCTCCAGTGTGATTCTATTAAACAAGCAGAGCTCCAGTGTGATTCTATCAGACAAGCAGAGCTCCAGTGTGATTCTATTAGACAAGCAGAGCTCCAGTGTGATTCTATTAGACAAGCAGAGCTCCAGTGTGATTCTATTAGACAAGCAGAGCTCCAGTGTGATTCTATTAGACAAGCAGAGCTCCAGTGTGATTCTATTAGACAAGCAGAGCTCCAGTGTGATTCTATTAGACAAGCAGAGCTCCAGTGTGATTCTATTAGACACGCAGAGCTCCAGTGTGATTCTATTAGACAAGCAGAGCTCCAGTGCAAACCTATTAGACAAGCAGAGCTCCAGTGTGTTTTTATTAGACAAGCAGAGCCCTTTCTCTTCAGGAAATCATGTATTTACCACAAATGTCCCACTACTTCCACTGTTGGATTGTTACTATCCCAGTTAAAGATTCAATAAAGTAACTGAAATAATTAGGGTCCAGTCATTTCTTGTGTATTTTACAAATATTTAATTGCAGTTATTTTTTCAAGCTAAAATAAAGCATTGACTAACTGGAATAATAATTTTTCTTATATATTTTTTTAGACATTTCAAACAATCATTACTGTTTATTATCATAGGCATGAACTTTTCCATTGTTTCACTTCGCACCTCGATTTAGGTTTATGAAACCTCATTGGGATTTCTCCTGTCCTCACTCTATCACGACTTAATGGAAATTCTGCTGTCAAATTGAAGGGTCCTTAATCAAAGTAGCGACTTGAGGCAGTTTTCTCTAAAGAGATGCTGTCAGTCCAGACTTTACCTACTGGTGGTTACAGCCATCGATAGACTAGCCATATTCTTTCCCTTGGGAAATGTCTTTCAATTCAACCAGGTTTGATGGATGCCTGGATCAAATTTTTGATGTTAACTAGACATACTGCTGCATGGCTGAATACTTTATTCTGATTGGATGACAGGTGTGCATTATTTCTAGATGGAAGAAATAGAGAGTAAGAGTAACTGTCAGCTGCTTGGCGCTGGGGACTGAATAACCCTGTCATACTAGAACATTCCTTACACATTCCTAATGATCGCAGTGGTCAGCTTGGACCAGACCATCTGAAAGGCCCCGCTTCTGTACATTATTAGCCAACAATGTCACTATGAAGGGAACAACGTGTTCGGCTCGTTCCTGTACTGTTAGACCGATCCAATAAATGTGGAGGTGGGCTTATGCTGTCTTGTGCCGTTGTTATTCTCCATCGGTGGGTCGGGTTTGTCTCCGTTGTACGGCGCATCGCATCGCGTGAAGTTTCATTTAGCAGACATGTTGACCCAAAGCAATTTACAGTTAAAAAATATGAAATATTTTCATATCAGGCCGCAGTGGGAATAGACGCGTCTAACTTGTATCATCTGAGCCACGAGAAAAAACGATGTGTGTTCTTCATCTACGTCGGTTCTGTAACGTGCTCAGCCCAAATGTCCTAGATATTTAAATGCCATTGGAATCAGGAGGGATTGGGCACGAAACCAAAGATCTGGGAATTTCTTGAAAACAACCGATCACAGAGGGAGCTTTACTAGGCTTGTGCCTCCCTAGTAACTAACTAACACCTCAGAAACAAAACCATCGAACCTAGAAGTTAAACAGTTTGACTTTTTGTTTTGTTGACAGAAAATCGACCCGGGCCTTTAGAACCCAATGAGGGCGCCGCTCCAAATGTCCCTTTATGGGACGTGAAGGTTTTCCTCATAGATTGGTGCTGAGGGGGGCTGATTTAACAGGAGGTAACTAGTAGGTCAACATGCTGGAGATGGGGCAGCCCTGTTGGAGAATGTCAATCACAGCAGGGGAGCTCTCTGATTGGATATGTTCTGCTCATGTCCTCATTGGGCACAAAAACAACGAAGGGGGCAATGATTGTAATATTCTAAATAATGTCACCAATAAGAGAAGAGCGTATCTTAAACTAGCTAGATCTGGTTCAGGGATTTGGGAATTGATAATTGGGACTTGTTGAAAATTAGAGAACGACCAGACGAGGCAACGCTAAAGAAAACGCACTAAAGCTTTTTCTACTTTTGTTCTGTAACACTCCAGTGTCCAGCAAGCCCCCTGTGACCTGCTAGTCTGATGTCTGTCTGAAACCGAACATTGTGAGCAAATCCCCAGAGACCCGTTCCTTCACGCGTCAGCAGCCACCAGCTACCCTCCACCAGCCCGAGACCTTGCACACAAACGCCACATATGAGCGCTAAGCCCCCCTGGAGGACCCAGACGCCAGAGAAATAACACCCCCACCTTGGTCTGGGTCTTCAGATAAAATGACAGCACTACAGACTGGAGTAGGAGATTCAATTGTGGATATTTCATTTATAACCAATCATTTGGCCTGAATTGTCTCTACTTAACGCTCTCCTCGGCGTGTTACTGTTCGTGTGTAACAGCACTCGCCCGTCGTTGTCTCTCAGCAGCAGAGCCAGAACACACACGTGTGTGTTACGCCCAGTTAGTTGTTTTGATTGTGTGTATGTACCTCTAATATGTGGCCCTCTCTTTCATTCACACAGGAACCTGTTGGACATGGACACCTTCTCCAAATCGGACCCTGGTATGTGATGCATGCTCGACAGAGGTTACAGAGCCTTTCATGTTAGCACTGGTAAACATTTCGGGATATATGCACAAACTCTTAATTGATCATGAAATACAGTGAACTACACACAACATCCCTAAGTGTTGAACATTGTATTTTATTGGTGTTATCTGCAGTAACTCTGCACCCTTTAAATTGGGATTTGGGAAGCATGGATGCCCTACTCTCTACCTCCCAGTAGGGGGGCCCTACTCTCTACCTCCCAGTAGGGGGGCCCTACTCTCTACCTCCCAGTAGGGGGGGCCCTGCTCTCTACCTCCCAGTAGGGGGGCCCTGCTCTCTACCTCCCAGTAGGGGGGCCCTGCTCTCTACCTCCCAGTAGGGGGCCCTGCTCTCTACCTCCCAGTAGGGGGCCCTGCTCTCTACCTCCCAGTAGGGGGCCCTGCTCTCTACCTCCCAGTAGGGGGGCCCTGCTCTCTACCTCCCAGTAGGGGGGCCCTGCTCTCTACCTCCCAGTAGGCGGCCCTGCTCTCTACCTCCCAGTAGGGGGCCCTGCTCTCTACCTCCCAGTAGGGGGGCCCTGCTACTGTGGGTTTGAGCGTATTTGTAAGTTTGTGTGTGTTTGTGTATGTAGACGTGTGTGTAAGTGTGTGTGCACGCCTTCACACGTGTGTTGTGCCACTGAGCCTCTGTCTGCTGGATGTGTGTGTGTGTGTTACATCAGTGTAAGGGGATGAGTATGTGTGTGTTACAGTGAATCACTTCTCGTGGACAGATGGTATACCTTCAGATCTCTGTGGTTGGATGACACGCAATATTGCCACTATGGAAGAAACTGTTTGATTTCTGTTAAACGATAGGTCACTACAGCTGGGACCAAATTTCCCCAACACCAAACTAAAGCCCACAGTATCCTCACAGCATCCTCACAGCATCCTCACAGCATCCTCACAGCATCCTCACAGCATCCTCACAGCATCCTCACAGCATCCTCACAGTATCCTCACAGTATCCTCACAGCATCCTCACAGCGTTCTCACAGCGTCCTCACAGTATCCTCACAGTATCCTCACAGCATCCTCACAGCATCCTCACAGCATCCTCACAGCATCCTCACAGCATCCTCACAGCATCCTCACAGCATCCTCACAGCATCCTCACAGCATCCTCACAGCATCCTCACCGTATCCTCACCGTATCCTCACCGTATCCTCACAGCATCCTCACAGCATCCTCACAGTATCTTTCTATAGACTGGTTTCGCTACCCGACCAAAAACGTGTGTGTGTGTGTGTCTGTGTGTAGATCGGTTCTTTCTCTATGCACACACACATGCTACTAGCCACATGTCGTGTCCCAGACACCAGTTATCTCATTCAGATAGAACTAGATGGAATAATATCCAAGCACTTACTAAATTCCTGAGATTGGCCCGAGGCACCGGGCACATGTAATCAACTGAAACGTTGTGCACACATAATGTCAGCGTGGGGTGATGTGTTTGGGTGGCCGAGAACGTCTTGCAGAGGATTCAGGCTTCAGCGAAAAACGGATCTAAATTCCGTTTCCCCGTCTGCCGTCAAAGTTCAGTTTGTCGGTGGACAATTCTCTCGCGCTTTATCTTCACAGGAGACACATCGCCATTCCGCTTAACATGGATGGAAGAATGCCTGTTTGTGTGTGTAAATTCACAGCCCTGAAGTCCGAACCCTCTCTGGTGGCTCAGAGCACACTCAAGAGGCAGTCTAGTCAATCCCACTGACCTAGAAAGTAATTTCTGTATGCAGGATGAGAGTATTTCCTCGTCTCTGGAAGGCAGTAGCAATGTGTGTTTGTTTGTCTGTCTGTGTCTCTCTGTGTCTCTCTGTGTCTGTCTGTGTGCGTGTCTGTGTCTGTTTGTCTGTTTGTGTCTGTCTGTGTGTGTCTCTGTGTGTCTGTGTGTTCGTGCGTGTGTGTTTGCGTGCTCGTCTGTGTGTCTGTCGGTGTGTGTCTCTGTGTGTGTGTCTGTGTCTCTGTCGGTGTGTGTCTCTGTCGGTGTGTGTCTCTGTGTGTCTCTGTGTGTCTGTGTGTGCGTGCGTGTGTGCGTGCGTGCGTGTGTTCGTGCGTGCCTGTTTGTGTTCGTGCGTGTGTGTTTGTGTGCTCGTCTGTGTGTCTGTGTGTGTGTCTCTGTCGGTGTGTGTCTCTGTGTGTGTCTCTGTGTGTGTGTCTGTGTCTCTGTCGGTGTGTGTGTGTCTGTGTGTTTGCGTGCTTGCATTCGTCAGCAAGTGTGCCACACGACATGTTTGTACCAATGCCAAAGCATTTGGATTTATTCTCAATAGTATTTGCATCCTTGACACAGAGCTTGTTTGTTTTTTTACACTCAATTGATATCCATTTTTGAATCTGTGATGGGCCTCTTCATCAGAGTGAGAAATTTAAGTTGTCTAGTCAGCAGTGATCGTTAAAAAAAACAGCTGCTGTCTCCGCAGGTCAAAACTGAAAAACATTCACAGTAAATGGTTCCACAGGAAAGGGATCCCTCCCTGAAAGAGCCATATTGTCTATATTATGGGAATTCAAATCTGCCGTTCTAAGCCAGATCCACGCCATTTTCACACTGCATCCTTCTAAACTGGGACTTTTTAGACCTGGGATGTCAGGAAGGGGACAATTCATGACCAGGTAGAACCTGGTAGAACCAGGTAGAACCGGGTAGAACTGGCTGGCTCCAGCTCTCTTATAATAAGACTTGAGAACCCCTGGCCAATTCCTAGGATAGATACAATTTCTACTCTTGATAAACATCCCACAGAGGAAAAGGAAATTACAGATGTTTTTCTAAACGTAGCCAGCAGTATTTAGTTTTACTGCTCAGGGTTCCTCTGTATCATCTGGATGATACTCGTTGCTAATGTTTTGGCTCATCTAACACCAACGCCTTTACTAAAACATTAAACCAGGGGAGAAAGTGCCATGTTTTCATGTACGGAAATCAAGATGAAAGACCGGTTATATTGCTAATTTTAACCAACTATTGAAATGGGCAGTGCCTTCTTTTATTAGCTGGAGTTTAATATGTTCTTTGCTGCATCTCTTTCGAACCACATCTCTTTGCCCACTTCTATTAAAAACAACGAAGGGACAGAATATTTTCTCTTCGTGCCCGAGGCAATAGCAATATAGACCTATATATTCATAGATATTAAAAAAACAAAAATGACTGTATTAAATCTTATTTCCTGCAAAATGTGTGCAATAACACATTGCCAGTGCTGCGTTCATTTTCACAGCAAGATGAATGGGATCCTGATTGTCCAGCTTTTAATTTAGTGGCTGTGTGCAAATAATGCAATTTCCTGACATTATCTGAGGCTCTAGTCAACTCGTCAAGCCATTTACCTGGTCAATCTCACATATTTGCTTGATTAAAGGTGAACAAAGAGGAGTGCATCTGGCTTTGAGGTCCAAAGCTGTATTTCAGAGACCTATTCAGGAGTCTGTAGGGCCAATTTGGAATAGACATTATACAATTTGAGGATATTTTGGGAACGTTTGAGGTATAACCAATGTCTAAATGGATTTGTTGTTCATTGTTTGTACAGTGTTGGTTTGTCTGTCTAATAATACCATTGCTTGAATAAATTATTAAAATTGTTATTTTATTAATTCTCAATTGAGGTTGAGTTATTTATAGTTCTTCCATCCTGAAATAGATAATCTCTCTGGTCATAGCTACACACACACACACACACACACACAAACACACACACACGCACACACTCAAGTACACACCTTTATTGATGCTTTGTTTATCAGAGGGAAAGATCTGCTAGTCAGCTGGACTTGTGACCTAAACTCCTTCTCTTTGGACCCTGTGGTGTGTCTGAGTTTCTGCATTAACGATCGAACACTGAGGGGTCTGGGACTTCAAACCCGGTCCGGGAAACCGTTAAAGGTAGACCCTCAGTGGTCCCGGGGTACTGGTCCTTTCATGTGCCGTTTGGAGCGCCCAGTCCAGTGTGACCATCACAGCACAGTTCAATAGAGGTGAGGACGGTATGAAACGCTGACAAAAGGATGTGCTGCTCAAAGTCTTTCTGCTCCAATATAGGGCTTGATATAGGGCTTTATATAGGGCTTTATATAGGGCTTGATATAGGGCTTTATATAGGCCTTTATATAGGGCTAGATATAGGGCTTGATATAGGGCTAGATATAGGGCTTGATATAGGGCTTTATATAGGGCTTTATATAGGGCTAGATATAGGGCTTGATATAGGGCTTGATATAGGGCTTTATATAGGGCTTTAAATAGGGCTAGATATAGGGCTAGATATAGGGCTAGATATAGGGCTTTATATAGGGCTTTATATAGGGCTAGATATAGGGCTTTATATAGGGCTAGATATAGGGCTTTATATAGGGCTAGATATAGGGCTTGATATAGGGCTTTATATAGGGCTAGATATAGGGCTTGATATAGCGCTAGATATAGCGCTAGATATAGGGCTTGATATAGGGCTTTATATAGGGCTAGATATAGGGCTAGATATAGGGCTTGATATAGGGCTTGATATAGGGCTAGATATAGGGCTTTATATAGGGCTAGATATAGGGTTAGATATAGGGCTTTATATAGGGCTAGATATATGGCTTGATATAGGGCTTTATATAGGGCTAGATATAGGGCTTGATATAGGGCTTTATATAGGGCTAGATATAGGGCTTTATATAGGGCTAGATATAGGGCTAGATATAGGGCTTGATATAGGGCTTTATATAGGGCTAGATATAGGGCTAGATATAGGGCTTGATATAGGGCTTGATATAGGGCTTGATATAGGGCTTGATATAGGGCTTGATATAGGGCTAGATATAGGGCTTGATATAGGGCTTTATATAGGGCTTGATATAGGGCTAGATATAGGGCTTGATATAGGGCTTTATATAGGGCTAGATATAGGGCTTGATATAGGGCTTTATATAGGGCTAGATATAGGGTTAGATATAGAGCTTTATATAGGGCTAGATATAGGGCTTGATATAGGGCTTGATATAGGGCTTTATATAGGGCTTGATATAGGGCTAGATATAGGGCTTTATATAGGGCTTGATATAGGGCTAGATATAGGGCTTGATATAGGGCTTTATATAGGGCTAGATATAGGGCTTTATATAGGGCTAGATATAGGGCTTGATATAGGGCTTGATATAGGGCTTTATATAGGGCTTTATATAGGGCTAGATATAGGGCTTGATATAGGGCTTGATATAGGGCCTGATATAGGGCCTGATATAGGGCTTGATATAGGGCTTGATATAGGGCTTGATATAGGGCCTGATATAGGGCCTGATATAGGGCCTGATATAGGGCCTGTTATAGGGCCTGATATAGTACTTTATATAGTGCCTGATATGGTACTTTATATAGGGCCGCTCTGTGTGAAACTGTCTCCTTAGACCTGTGTTTTGGAGCTCTTTGGAGTGCTATACCCAATCTATTTTTAGTCCCCCATCCCTCCAACCCATCATTGCCCTCATTTCAGGGTATGTAGCAGTGTTTGAGGGTTCCTTCATCCCCTCAGAAGTGCTGGGGTATTAGTGGTTCCTTAATCCCATCAGAAGTGCTGGGGTATTAGTGGTTCCTTCATCCCCTCAGAAGTGCTAGGGTATTAGTGGTTCCTTCATCCTATCAGAAGTGTTGGGGTATTAGTGGTTCCTTCATCCCATCAGAAGTGCTGGGGTATTAGTGGTTCCTTCATCCCATCAGAAGTGTTGGGGTATTAGTGGTTCCTTCATCCCATCAGAAGTGCTGGGGTATTAGTGGTTCCTTCATCCCATCAGAAGTGTTGGGGTACTAGTGGTTCCTTCATCCCCTCAGAAATGCTGGGGTACTAGTGGTTCCTTCATCCTATCAGAATTGTTGGGGTATTAGTGGTTCCTTCATCCCCTTAGAAATGCTGGGGTATTAGTGGTTCCTTCATCCCATCAGAAGTGCTGGGGTATTAGTAGTTCTTTCCCTGGTTCTGAGGTATTAGTGGTTCCTTCCTTGATTCTGGGGCATTGGTGGTTCCCTCCGTGCCATAGAATTGTCTATCTTAGGGGATGTTGTGACCGAGCCGACCCGGGGAACAGATTTCATGATAGCTCACGGCTCTACGTGAACCAGGGGTGGAGAGACTGACTAGCTTAAGCACCACATTGAGATTGGGAACTTCAACAGGGCAGTTATATAAACATGTCTCAGTCCATCAACATTTCTACACGCACTTTTGGTCTACGGTTAGACATTCAATCAGGCATTGGTGTGTTTCTTGTTAAACCAACCAAAATGTTTTCTTTTGATATTAATATTTCAGTCGAACAGATTGGTTGACGTGACTGAAATGCATGCAGATATTTTATCATCAAAGCTGGTGAAACATATGTTTCAGCTCACGTACATTTGTTTAGCACTGAAGCAGGATGGGTGCCCCCCCCACACAAGCCTCATATTCTTTCAGACATTGACTCTCAAAAACCCGTGGCCCCAAAGAAACACGGTGAAAGAGTGCTTCTGACACGGGTCCTGTGCGGTGAAAGGAGGGATGTTTCGACTGATGGGATGTCTGTTGGATTTTAAACGCTGCCGGTGTGTTAATGCGATAGGTGCCATAAATTATGCTCTGTAGCACACTAGAGGGCTTTAGGCAGACTGCGTAGCACGTTCTAAACTGTGGCCTCTCCCCACCGAAATGCCTCACATAAAATGTATATTGCATGTTGCACATTTCACAATCGATTGTGCCTCCTAAATATCTCAATGTTCGCTGTGACATAATGGTAAATAATCTTTATTTGCCACACAATTTTCTTAAGCCAGACTAGAGGGGCACACGCTCTAACTAACATTTCAACACTTAAGTCAAAGAGGTTTAGGCACAGACACATTTGGACATATGCCCTCGTATCACTTTATTGGAAGACACAATCACTCTTAAATGTTTTAGGAACCCCTCAACCCTTCAGTCTCCATATAGCGCACCTCTCCATATAGCGCACCTCTCCATATAGTGCACCACCCCATATAGTGCACCACCCCATATAGCGCACCTCTCCATATAGTGCACCACCCCATATAGGGCACCACCCCATATAGCGCACCTCTCCATATAGTGCACCACCCCATATAGTGCACCACCCCATATAGCGCACCTCTCCATATAGTGCACCACCCCATATAGTGCACCACCCCATATAGCGCACCTCTCCATATAGTGCACCACCCCATATAGCGCACCTCTCCATATAGTGCACCACCCCATATAGTGCACCACCCCATATAGCGCACCTCTCCATATAGCGCACCACCCCATATAGTGCACCACCCCATATAGCGCACCTCTCCATATAGCGCACCTCTCCATATAGCGCACCTCTCCATATAGCGCACCTCTCCATATAGCGCACCTCTCCATATAGCGCACCTCTCCATATAGCGCAGATCTCCATATAGCGCAGATCTCCATATAGCGCACCTCTCCATATAGCGCACCTCTCCATATAGCGCACCTCTCCATATAGCGCACCTCTCCATATAGCGCACCTCTCCATATAGCGCACCTCTCCATATAGCGCACCTCTACATATTGCGCCCCTCTCCATAAAGCGCACCTCTCCATATAGCGCACCTCTCCATATAGCGCACCTCTCCATATAGTACATCTCCCTCCCCCATCTCTTACTCCCTTTCTCCTTCTTCCTTGCCTCGATCCACCAGCCATTTACATTAAAGTTGCAATCTCTCATCCATTCCTTTCTTATTTACTCCTTTCTCATCCATCCATCATACATTATTCATTTAGTTTGACCCTGTTTCCCCCCCCTTTTCCTTCGCTTTCTTTTGTCCATAAAAGAAAGCAGGGGAGGGGCTGCAACGGGCTGGGCTGTGCCAACACAGAGATGGGCTGGGCTGTGCCAACACAGAGAAGGGCTGGGCTGTGCCAACACAGAGAAGGGCTGGGCATGCCTTCATATAGAAGGGCTGGTTTGTCCATTTACAGTGGAGGGCTGGTCTGTCCATTTACAGTGGAGGGCTGGTCTGTCCCTTTACAGTGGAGGGCTGGTCTGTCCCTTTACAGTGGAGGGCTGGTCTGTCCATTTACAGTGGAGGGCTGGCCTGTCCCTTTACAGTGGAGGGCTGGCCTGTCCCTTTACAGTGGAGGGCTGGCCTGTCCCTTTACAGTGGAGGGCTGGTCTGTCCCTTTACAGTGGAGGGTTGGTCTGTCCCTTTACAGTGGAGGGCTGGTCTGTCCCTTTACAGTGGAGGGCTGGTCTGTCCCTTTACAGTGAAGGGCTGGCCTGTCCCTTTACAGTGGAGGGCTGGCCTGTCCCTTTACAGTGGAGGGCTGGTCTGTCCCTTTACAGTGGAGGGCTGGTCTGTCCCTTTACAGTGAAGGGCTGGCCTGTCCCTTTACAGTGGAGGCTGGTCTGTCCCTTTACAGTGGAGGGCAGGTCTGTCCCTTTACAGTGAAAGGCTGGCCTGTCCCTTTACAGTGGAGGCTGGTCTGTCCCTTTACAGTGGAGGGCTGGCCTGTCCCTTTACAGTGGAGGGCTGGCCTGTCCCTTTACAGTGGAGGGCTGGCCTGTCCCTTTACAGTGGAGGGCTGGCCTGTCCCTTTACAGTGGAGGGCTGGCCTGTCCCTTTACAGTGGAGGGCTGGCCTGTCCCTTTACAGTGGAGGGCTGGCCTGTCCCTTTACAGTGGAGGGCTGGCCTGTCCCTTTACAGTGGAGGGCTGGCCTGTCCCTTTACAGTGGAGGGCTGGCCTGTCCCTTTACAGTGGAGGGCTGGCCTGTCCCTTTACAGTGGAGGGCTGGCCTGTCCCTTTACAGTGGAGGGCTGGCCTGTCCCTTTACAGTGGAGGGCTGGCCTGTCCCTTTACAGTGGAGGGCTGGCCTGTCCCTTTACAGTGGAGGGCTGGCCTGTCCCTTTACAGTGGAGGGCTGGCCTGTCCCTTTACAGTGGAGGGCTGGCCTGTCCCTTTACAGTGGAGGGCTGGCCTGTCCCTTTACAGTGGAGGGCTGGCCTGTCCCTTTACAGTGGAGGGCTGGCCTGTCCCTTTACAGTGGAGGGCTTGTCTGTCCCTTTACAGTGGAGGGCTGGCCTGCCCCTTTACAGTGGAGGGCTGGCCTGCCCCTTTACAGTGGAGGGCTGGCCTGTCCCTTTACAGTGGAGGGCTGGCCTGTCCCTTTACAGTGGAGGGCTGGCCTGTCCCTTTACAGTGGAGGGCTGGTCTGTCCCTTTACAGTGGAGGGCTGGTCTGTCCCTTTACAGTGAAGGGCTGGCCTGTCCCTTTACAGTGGAGGCTGGTCTGTCCCTTTACAGTGGAGGGCAGGTCTGTCCCTTTACAGTGAAAGGCTGGCCTGTCCCTTTACAGTGGAGGCTGGTCTGTCCCTTTACAGTGGAGGGCTGGCCTGTCCCTTTACAGTGGAGGGCTGGCCTGTTCCTTTACAGTGGAGGGCTGGCCTGTCCCTTTACAGTGGAGGGCTGGCCTGTCCCTTTACAGTGGAGGGCTGGCCTGTCCCTTTACAGTGGAGGGCTGGCCTGTCCCTTTACAGTGGAGGGCTGGCCTGTCCCTTTACAGTGGAGGGCTGGCCTGTCCCTTTACAGTGGAGGGCTGGCCTGTCCCTTTACAGTGGAGGGCTGGCCTGTCCCTTTACAGTGGAGGCTGGTCTGTCCCTTTACAGTGGAGGGCAGGTCTGTCCCTTTACAGTGAAGGGCTGGCCTGCTGGGAGGCTGGTCTGTCCCTTTACAGTGGAGGCTGGCCTGTCTGGAGGGCTGGCCTCCCTTTACAGTGGAGGGCTGGCCTGTCCCTTTCCAGTGGAGGGCTGGCCTGTCCCTTTACAGTGGAGGGCTGGCCTGTCCCTTTACAGTGGAGGGCTGGTCTGTCCCTTTACAGTGGAGGGCTGGTCTGTCCCTTTACAGTGGAGGGGTCTGGTCTGTCCCTTTACAGTGAAGGGCTGGCCTGTCCCTTTACAGTGGAGGCTGGTCTGTCCCTTTACAGTGGAGGGCAGGTCTGTCCCTTTACAGTGAAGGCTGGCCTGTCCCTTTACAGTGGAGGGCTGGCCTGTCCCTTTACAGTGGAGGGCTGGCCTGTCCCTTTACAGTGGAGGGCTGGCCTGTCCCTTTACAGTGGAGGGCTGGCCTGTCCCTTTACAGTGGAGGGCTGGCCTGTCCCTTTACAGTGGAGGGCTGGCCTGTCCCTTTACAGTGGAGGGCTGGCCTGTCCCTTTACAGTGGAGGGCTGGCCTGTCCCTTTACAGTGGAGGGCTGGCCTGTCCCTTTACAGTGGAGGGCTGGCCTGTCCCTTTACAGTGGAGGGCTGGCCTGTCCTGTGGAGGGCTGGCCTGTCCCTTTACAGTGGAGGGCTGGCCTGTCCCTTTACAGTGGAGGGCTGGCCTGTCCCTTTACAGTGGAGGGCTGGCCTGTCCCTTTACAGTGGAGGGCTTGTCTGTCCCTTTACAGTGGAGGGCTGGCCTGTCCCTTTACAGTGGAGGGCTTGTCTGTCCCTTTACAGTGGAGGGCTGGCCTGCCCTTTACAGTGGAGGGCTGGCCTGTCCCTTTACAGTGGAGGGCTGGCCTGTCCCTTTAAAGTGGAGGCTGGTCTGTCCCTTTACAGTGGAGGGCAGGTCTGTCCCTTTACAGTGAAGGGCTGGCCTGTCCCTTTACAGTGGAGGCTGGTCTGTCCCTTTACAGTGGAGGGCTGGCCTGTCCCTTTACAGTGGAGGGCTGGCCTGTCCCTTTACAGTGGAGGGCTGGCCTGTCCCTTTACAGTGGAGGGCTGGCCTGTCCCTTTACAGTGGAGGGCTGGCCTGTCCCTTTACAGTGGAGGGCTGGCCTGTCCCTTTACAGTGGAGGGCTGGCCTGTCCCTTTACAGTGGAGGGCTGGCCTGTCCCTTTACAGTGGAGGGCTGGCCTGTCCCTCAGTGGAGGGCTGGCCTGTCCCTTTACAGTGGAGGGCTGGCCTGTCCCTTTACAGTGGAGGGCTGGCCTGTCCCTTTACAGTGGAGGGCTGGCCTGTCCCTTTACAGTGGAGGGCTGGCCTGTCCCTTTACAGTGGAGGGCTGGCCTGTCCCTTTACAGTGGAGGGCTGGCCTGTCCCTTTACAGTGGAGGGCTGGCCTGTCCCTTTACAGTGGAGGGCTGGCCTGTCCCTTTACAGTGGAGGGCTGGCCTGTCCCTTTACAGTGGAGGGCTGGCCTGTCCCTTTACAGTGGAGGGCTTTCCCTTTACAGTGGAGGGCTGGCCCCTTTACAGTGGAGGGCTGGCCTGCCCCTTTACAGTGGAGGGCTGGCCTGCCCCTTTACAGTGGAGGGCTGGCCTGCCCCTTTACAGTGGAGGGCTGGCCTGCCCCTTTACAGTGGAGGGCTGGCCTGTCCCTTTACAGTGGAGGGCTGGCCTGTCCCTTTACAGTGGAGGGCTGGCCTGTCCCTTTACAGTGGAGGGCTGGCCTGTCCTTTTACAGATTTACGGATCTGTTATGCCATTTGATTTCTGTACATGGTGTGTTGGCCGCGCTCCCCTTTGATGTGGGACGTGTAGGGGGAGCAGGAGGAGATGGATGTGGAGGGGAAACAGGATGCGAGGGACAAGGAGGAGTAGGAGGAGAGGGATGTGGAGGAGGAGAGCGGGGTTATGTGGGGGTTCCCTGGCGAGGTACATACCTGTGAATATGGTCCAGTTGTTCATCACATTGACAGTGGCCACATGCTTGGTAATGTGTATTCTGTTATGACCACTCCAGCATCCTGGCTGATCATGGCTTTAAAGGGATCCTGTTCTCCCCAACATGAGGACAATATAATGCTGGGAATTCTCTCAATCTTGTGATTAAATGTATCTGTGATGTTGTGGTGCAATCCAACGTTTTCGTTGTTTTCATAGAAATTCCTTTATCGTCCTATTATTTATTTATTTATTTTTGCTAAAACATATCTCATCTAGGAGTTTGGTTGAAGCTTTTGTGTCACTCGTTTTTATTATTATTATTAATGCTAATAATAATAATTCCTTTTGCTTTTTGTCCGTCTCATTTCTCTCTCCACAGTTGTGGTGCTGTTTGTTCAAGGCATTGGATCAAAGGAGTGGAGAGAGGTGAGTGAAAATATGTTTATGGAAATTAACATATGGCCATGAAAGAAAAATCTGATTATTGTCTGGAATTATGTACGGTGAAACGAAGCACCGTAAAAAAAATTATGACAAGACAACAGGAAAGAGGATTTTCTATTTCTTTATAATACAGTGCAAAATTTACACAAAAATTTTAATAATCAAAAAGCTAAAGAAGACTTTGCAGTACTTGGAATTATTATATATTATAATATATTGAAAACGATGATGTTGTTTCATCTACTGAATACCGGTCCTGGTAGGAACCGTCCGTGCAAGTTGGAGTTTTATGTTGTTTTTTTGTAACCCCACTTGACTAAGTAGGTAAAAGAACAGAATACTTCTCCAAAGGTACAGTATAAGGGGACAGGATTGGTAATGTGGCCTGGATATGCGCCAATGGTAAGAATATCCGGTGCTCCGGTGGCAAAGCTAGGAAATGTACCACGTGTGCCATATGAGGCATCCTGTCTACCTGGTGTACAGACATAACCTGCAGGTATGGACTGAGGGACAGCTGGTAACATATTGATCGACCACAATGTGTCCATGTACCACTACAGTAACAGGGGCCAAATCTATGTATGAGAGCAATTCTGCAGCTCAACATAAACCTTTGTATCACACAGCAACAACACAGCCAAAGTAGAAACCCACAGGGAGGTAGTCAGACCAGAGCAACGGTGTTCTGGCAAAGACTGCTTGTCAGTTTGGAGAGGCATCAAACAGATGATGAGTTAATAAACAAATCAATCAAATGGATTTTATGAAGGCCTTTTTAAAACGACAGTTGTCACAAAGTGCTTTTACAAACACCCAACCGTTAAACCAGACAGAGACTATATCAACAAGGTGATACAGTGCGGCGAGGAAAAACTTGAAGTTAGGAAGAAACTTAGAGAGGAACCTGGCTCAGAGGGGTGACCAGTCCTCTTCCGGCTGTGCTGGATGAACTTTTAATAGTGTTATGTCACAAGTCTTTAAAACAAAGTCCAGGTCAGACGCACGATCAGTCAGTCGGGGACAATTTGGGCCGGTGAGGGTTTAGCAGTGTGGCAGCCGGAACCATCAGATACCAATTTCACATCCCAGAATCGTGGCCAAACAGGAACATATAGGGTGAAACCAATCCTAACTGGATCGAACTGGCTTTAACCAGTCTGCACATGTTCCAACTGGTTCTAATTGAGATTCCCTCCCAACCTATGGCCTTGTACTCCATTATGAATGTCTTGTCAGCTAGACATAGCCAGAGGAAGGGTTTAAACAGGCATGTGTACAATGCTCTGCTGCAGCCACATTGGGAAAATATTCATACGTAATAAGTTTAACTAGCAAGCCATTACAAAAATAAAATACTTATACGTAAAATAAATACGTAAAATACTCATGCGTAATAGATTTAATTAGCCAGCCATTCCAAATATAAAAAACTAGGGCCGTCAATTTATTTAAAAAAATTAACTAATTAATCGCACAATCCTGTGATTAATCGCGATTAATCGCATTTTCCCCAAGTTATTTGAAACAATGAAATAAATCAATTAACACAATGAAGTATATTTTAAATACATTATTTTATGATAGTCTCTCCTGTGAACAATACAGAATAGTCATTCTTATCAAATATAGCAACTTTATAAACAAAGTGTTGAAGTGCAAGTTATATATTTAAACCCTGAAGGTTATCAAAAATACTGGATCATCTTGGCAATAGTCCAAATGAAATTAAACATTTTCAAAAACAAAATGACAAAGTGTAAGGTGAAACCATCAATGTCAAAGATAGATTATTTTAGAACGTAAGCCTATAGGCCAAAATAATTGCACTATATGTAAAGTTGCCAGATTAATTTTAAAGAAGTCTATAACAGCCTTTGTAATATGAATGACAAACAGAATGAAGTGAAATTAAGTTTGGTTATGTCGGGTTGGTTAGGGTCTCCATGAGAGTGACGTTCTCTGCTTTCTCCAGCAGGTTATGTCTCAAAACAATTGTTTTAGAGGGTAGATTGTATGATGGGGATTCCAATGCAATTGGAATGATTTATTTCAGTCCCTCGTCTTCTACTGTGTTTATCGGGCGGCAGTTTCTATCTATTTATCTAAAACATCGGTTAACGGTTACTTGTTTGGTCAAAAGCCCGATTTGGCGCACATTACTGCAGTAACGCGGATTGGCGGATTGCAACATCAATAATGATCGGGTGTTTCTGTCCTATATACTCTCTAGTAACGTAAATAATGACCATGTGTTTGCTTTTATATGATAAACTAAAGACGAGCTGCTTCTATGGTATTTGAATTCGGTTTAGCAAACCGAAACCGAAACTTAATAAAGTGGTGCGTTAATTGCGTTAAATTATTTTAACGCGTTAAACATTTGAAATTAACGCATCAGATTAACGCGTTAAATATCCCAGCCCTATAAAAAACATTTGGTCACCAAATTATAGTTGATGGTCACTTTCCCTTTATTTCTGCCTCCCGCTACATCCTGAATCTAACTTGTCCTCTATTATCTTTCTGTCTCTCCAGCTTCTCTATCTTAGTCTCTATCTCCCCTCTCTCTTTATCTATCTCCATATCTCTCATAACCTCTTTTATATCTTTCTCTCTACCTCCCCTATATCTCTCTCAACCTCCCATATCTCTCTACCTCCCATATCTCTCCCCACCTCCTGTATCTCACCACCTCCCATATCTCTCTACCTCCCATATCTCTCTCTACCTCCCATATCTCTCTCTACCTCCCATATCTCTCCCCACCTCCTGTATCTCACCACATCTCTCTCTACCTCTCATGTCTCTCTTAACCTCCCATAACTCTCCACACCTCCTGCATCTCACCACCTCCCATATCTCTCTCTCTATCGCCCATATCTCTCTCAACCTCCCCTATCTCTCCCCACCTCCTGTATCTCCCCACCTCCCATATCTCTCTATATATCCCATATCTCTCTCTACCTCCCATATCTCTCTCTACCTCCCATATCTCTCTCAACCTCCCATATCTCTCCCCACCTCCTGTATCTCACCACCTCCCATATCTCTCTCTACCTCCCATATCTCTCTCTACCTCCCATATCTCTCTCTACCTCCCATATCTCTCTCTACCTCCCATATCTCACCACCTCCCGTATCTCTCTCTACCTCCCATATCTCTCTCAACCTCCCCTATCTCTCCCCACCTCCTGTATCTCAACACCTCCCATATCTCTCTCTACCTCCCATATCTCTCTACCTCCCATATCTCTCTCTACCTCCCATATCTCTCTCTACCTCCCATATCTCTCCCCACCTCCTGTATCTCACCACCTCCCGTATCTCTCTCTACCTCCCATATCTCTCTCAACCTCCCCTATCTCTCCCCACCTCCTGTATCTCACCACCTCCCATATCTCTCTCTACCTCCCATATCTCTCTCTACCTCCCATATCTCTCTCTACCTCCCATATCTCTCTCCACCTCCTGTATCTCACCACCTCCCATATCTCTCTCAACCTCCCCTATCTCTCCCCACCTCCTGTATCTCCCCACCTCCCATATCTCTCTGGTCTAATGTCTGCATGGTGCTATCAAAGGTGCCCTGTGGTTACCCTCTGCAGGAAACCCCACAGATAGACCCTGCCATGCAGACCTGAAGCAGTCTTATGTGGAGGGGCTACAGAATACACACACACACACACACAGGATGTTATAGTTATGTGAGGGTGAGGATGTTATATTTATGTGAGGATGGTGATGTTATATTTATGTGAGGATGAGAATGGAATAGTTATTTTCAAAAGTTTGAAGTTGAGGTAACATTTTAGATTTGGAATCGACTTTGTGACCCTGTTTCTGCACAGTCGTGGATACTTCTTGGACTATAGTGATTCATATAGATTTTATATATTGAAACAATCTGCCCTGTGTCAGACATTAGTGATTCCTAATTGAGGTCCAGTCCCCTGTTTTACTGTCTTCATATTTTTCAAAAAGCTGGTTTTTACGTTTTAGACTGCTGTTGGCTGTATCAAAGATTTAGCCAACGGCTCACAGATAAAAATGTTGATGTTGCCGTCTTCCACTGTCAGAATGCATCTGTTATTTCTTCCTAACATTGGATTGAGTAAGACTTTTAGCCAGCATAAAAAACGACACTTAAAAAAACGAAAAATAAAATCTGGAGGAAAGAGCACTTTCTTTCGGCTACAGTTGCCAGGTTGGAGGCAAGCCTGGATACCATATGCTTCCATTTCCCAGTTTGCTGTCCTTCCTTCCCTGGGTTTAATCACTGTTCGAGACATTTCGACTGTGACTACCGCTAGCTGCTCTCACGCTCATCAGTTAACGTACAGGCTTACTCGGGGCGGAAGGCTTTGGGCCAAACATGAATAAGGACCTGAGAGGAAAGGGCCTTCGCTTTATTTCGTTTATTAGATATATATGTTTAGTAGCCTTATTCAACCCCGGTCGCTGTCATTGAGATTTTTGGTCGAGACATAATTCAAACATAAAACTCGGAGCGCTACAATTTTTAAACACAAACGGACGTTCGCCAGCAAGATGGTCTGTGGACAGAAAAGTCAGAAAATGGAAGCCTCTAACACATTCTGAAAAAACTCAAGGGACAAAAGACACAAAAGCCTTTTCTCCTAACTCTACTCATGCCTTAGTCACACTCAATTACACACAGCGAGAGAAGCCAAATTTGTCAGAGAAGCACGTCATTTCGGTCCGTTAGTAAGATACAAAAACATATACTGCAAGCAACTGTCAAGTAAAAGATGTAGAATGTAATGATTTCCCCAAACGGTTTCATTTAGTTTTCTCCCGTTCGGTTTGAAATGAACATATTTCTGGACCAGAATGGACAAATGATTAAAGTATAGTATTACGCGAAATGCTAGTGTGTGTGTCAAAATCATGATTGCTTTTCCCGTTTCTCTAGCTCTTTCCCCTTTCTTCCTCTCTCCCCTCATCTCTCATTCATTCTCTCAATCCCGCGTCTCTCGGCGTCAAAAGCTAAAGAGTCTTCATTAGGGCCAACTCCAAAGCCCCTGACTGCACACAGAGACACTCTCTGTGGGAAAGCACAGAGATGCTAACGACACTAACCTACTTTCTACAACTTTTTAGTACTTTCTGTCTAGTTCTTCCTGAATAACAATGACGGCTCACAATTCCTGTCTCACGACCGGTGTCCTTATGAGTGACTGGTGGGATTTGCTGTTAGGAGGAGATTCTCTTTGTCTTCTTTAAAAATGTGACGTTTTCCCCTCCTCTCCATGTCTCCCTGTCGGTCTGTGTTTACGTTCTCTTCTCCTTTCTCTTGTCTCCCCGTCCCATATTCTCTCGCCTCTTTGGTCCACTTCTGTTTCGACTTGCAGACGAGTCAGTTTATTATCGAGTGGAGGCACGAAGACTGAAATAGACAAACGTCATTTCTGATTGCCATGATGGCGCTCCTCCACTTCTCTCTATAATACCCTGCGGTTTGTGGTGTATTTCTGCAGATGGAGCTTCGTGATGCACCTTCAGTACGACACGTTAGGACAATGTTGTCTCATTTCACCCGGCGGCAGGCACGCATTGTGAGAAATTGAAAATGTGTAGTGAAACCAGTGATGTGTCGCTGTTGTCACTAGAATATAAGTAAAGCAGCACAAAATGAATGAATGGTGTGGGTAATGAATATGTTAGGTATTAAATTGAGGTAGCCTTTCCAATCTTGATCGGTTATTTTTGACAAACAACATCACGTGTACTTTTCAGATGATTTCTCCATCCCTTTTTGCTCACGTAGATGAAAGTTATGTCATCAGCACCCAACGAGTGAAGAGCTGTCAATGAAGGCAGTTATAACCAATGAAGAGCTGTCAATGAAGGCAGTTATAACCAATGAAGAGCTGTCAATGAAGGCAGTTATAACCAATTATAAGCTGTTAATGAAGGCAGTTATAACCAATTATAAGCTGTTAATGAAGGCAGTTATAACCAATTAAGAGCTGTCAATGACGACAGTTAAAATCAATTAAGTGATTTCAATAACGACAGGTTTATCCAATTAAGGCCTGTCAATAACGACAGTTATAACCAATGAAGGCTGAATGATCGTTATAGGTGAACACTCAAAGTAAGTGATTCTAACGAGTGGACTGTCAAAGTGGAGAGTTAAAACTAATGTCGTCCATAAGTCGAGCAAGTTGAAACCAGCCATCACATTCCTTGTTTGTTATGTGAATAACATGGGGTCAGAGACAGTCTGCCCCAAGCTTGTCACGACAGACACAGGCAGTGCACACACACACACACACACACACACACACACACTTTAAGGCTAACAGTATCGGCTGCCTTACTAATCAGAGGGATCAAATGAGAGTGATGAAACTGTAAGTCAAGAGCTCTCCTCTCTGGAACCTCAGCCCCCCCCGTCTCCTCTCTAGCACCCCCAGCCCCTCCCCCATGCCCTGCCTCCTCTCCAGCACCTCAGCCCCCCCCTGTCTCCTCTCTAGCACCCCCAGCCCCTCCCCCGTGCCCTGCCTCCTCTCCAGCACCTCAGCCCCCCCCGTCTCCTCTCTAGCACCCCCAAGCCCCTCCCCCCCGTGCCCTGCCTCCTCTCCAACACCTCAGCCCCCCTGTCTCCTCTAGCACCCCCAAGCCCCTCCCCCGTGCCCTGCCTCCTCTCCAGCACCTCAGCCCCCCGTCTCCTCTCTAGCACCCCCAAGCCCCTCCCCCTGTGCCCTGCCTCCTCTCCAGCACCTCAGCCCCTCCCCCTGTCTCCTCTCTAGCACCCCCAGCCCCTCCCCCTGTGCCCTGCCTCCTCTTCAGCACCTCAGCCCCCCTGTCCCTGTGCTCCCCCTCCCTCTCCAGCAACCCAGCCCCCCTCACCTGTCCCCTCTCCAGCACCTTGGTTCTGAACTTGGTGAAAGGAAGTGTTGTTTAATAATATTTTGGACTTTTGTGAGCTTTTATGTTTCCAAGAACTGCGGTCATTACATGGGTTTAGATTTGCCTTTCCTGGACGACACATTCAAGTGAAGCACATTTCGAGTCCTGTCATAGGGTTTCCCAGGTTTACATCTGTCTACACCTGCCAGCTGTTGCGCTTCTCCGCACTACTCGGTGTGAAAACGCCACAGCCTGAAACGTGGTTCTGCTTTCCCGACTGACAACACCTTCCTGAGGGGAGTCCTTCCAAACAAAACCCCAGCTTGGTCTCACATAAGACCAGAGCGCCATAAATATTATGTCCATGGCAGCCCGAGGAGAGGCTCAGAGGTCAGAACCAAGATGTGCTCTCATCCACCTCTCCAAGGATATTGAGACTTTGACCTCATGTGGGAACTGTGTCGGAGAGATTGGAGTTCCGACCAGAAGGTCCTCAGCGGTCCGTGACGGCAGTCTGAACACGCGCCGGTGCAGAACAAACACCTCCTTTCAGCTGTATAGGTTACGGGTAAAATTGGGTTCTCAACCCGGCCACCCGGCTCTCTCACAAGTCCTTGAGAGATAATGATGGAATTCCGCCTGGCCTGTAATCATTTCCACCTCCCAACGCCTCCAGGACCTCGTTCCTCAACCTGTTATTTTTACTACGGTATGCGATAAGCTCTCTTCGCCCACTCACAGAAAGGCGCGCACGCCGCGCTCGCTAAATCCGCTCGTCTGTGTCCACAGCTCCTAGCTCGGGCCTCATCGCCAGCAGCGAAAATTAACGTAACCGTTTCGGCCACAGTCCCCAGCAGATCTTTGAGGACTTGGGGGTTAACTCTTTTGGCCGAGAGGATAGGGAGCAATTGTAAAATGCACACGTTGTCGTTATAAATCGCATACCCCGTCCAGATATGAACCGCTGGTTGTTGGTGTTCATGTTTGTCTGTTTTAATTCTGTTAACTTTCCAGAGATTCTGAGAATAAAATAGTTCTGTGCGCAGTGCACCTGCTGGTTCCCCCCATACGTAAATACTGACACTGTATCGCACTGTGTCACACAGTCAAGTTGGTTAGGAGATGTCCCTAACTGGCAAATGCGATGACAAATAGGGATGTCCAGATCCGATTAAGTGATCGGAAATCGGGCCCGATCACGTGGTTTCAGACTCGATCGGAATCGGACGTTACCTCCCGATCAGAACTCGGATATTTATGTATATATATCCTCATTATTTTTTAACACATCTATAGTTATGCGGTGGCGTGAAGTTAGACCCTTTTGACACCACACAGAAACAGCAACGCGTGCGGCATGACATCACTTTGTTGCAGAGACGCACGCTATTGGTTAAATGCCGGCAAAGTAGAACACGGAAGCAGCTTGAAGCGGAAAGCGCGAGTATGTCTGCGAGAGTTTTTCACTCTTCTTTATTCTTTTTTTTATATATTATAGAAGTATCGGCTCGGTACTCGGTATCGGTAGATACTCAAAATCAAATGACTCGGACTTGAGACTGTGATTGACAAGGGGGAGGAGGGGTGGGGTGTTTGAGATTTGAGATCGTGGGAGTGACGGAGACCGGGTGGGTTGCGGATGTTAGTCAGATGTTGAGGTGGATCAATAGTACATCACGACTGCCATGAGGCATGATGGGATATTGGGGCAGCGAGCCACAGGCAGTGTCAATCAAAATGAGAGTTGAATATTTGCCCCTTTTGTAACCTTAAGGGTTGCTGGGTCCTGAACAGTTAGACAGATGGAGCAGCCTTAAATTCACCTTTAAAATAAGTATGTGTACATTAGTAAACCCCCGCTATTGGTATCAAAAAGTTATTATAATCCCTTGGGTAATATGTGAATTAGTAACACAATTCTGCCTCAGGAATTTTGTTTGTTAAACCAGAACATTAAAACACATGGTTAGTATGTTATACTACTTGACCACAATGTCTTGGTTACAGTGAGAATGTTAGTATTTAATGACTTTAATATCATTATTCCAAAAAAAAACATCAATCTGTATTTCAATATTATTTATATTTCGCTGTTTACTGAAAGGAGAGCTTAAATAGTGTTAGCTTCTAGTAAACTAGTAAATAAATAGTGTTAGCTTCTAGTAAACTAGTAAATAAATAGTGGTAGCTTCTAGTATATAAATAGTGGTAGCTTCTAGTATATAAATAGTGGTAGCTTCTAGTAAACTTGTAAATAAATAGTGGTAGCTTCTAGTATATAAATAGTGGTAGCTTCTAGTAAACTTGTAAATAAATAGTGGTAGCTTCTAGTATATAAATAGTGGTAGCTTCTAGTAAATAAATAGTGTTAGCTTATAGTAAACTAGTAAATAAATAGTGGTAGCTTATAGTAAACTAGTAAATAAATAGTGGTAGCTTATAGTAAACTAGTAAATAAATAGTGGTAGCTTCTAGTAAACTAGAAAATAAATAGTGGTAGCTTCTAGTAAACTAGTAAATAAATAGTGGTAGCTTATAGCAAAGCGTCATCGCACTTTTCATGGACTAGGAATTGTGAAGAAAAACAATAGGCAAGCTAGCCTTTCAGCAAGGTTTTCTTAAGTGTATTGCCTATCCTCACAAAAGCTTTTTCAGTTGGAAGCCCCGGTTTTAACCCAAACTCCGAATAGAGGCAGAGACACGGTGATATCAGAGGAGTCATGGCAACAGAGAATTTGACCTACCTTTTATTTCTTTACTAGGAAGAAATAGTTTCAAAAATACCCCTCCTGTTCTTATTGAAGTCAGTTGTTTAAATTTATTAGGCCTACTTAAATTACGTTCAGCTCCGTTCACTGTCCGTTTGATTATTCCACCACCGCTAATTCACCTTCTAACACTACAAAGACGTCACATGTCGTCTCATTAGTTGACTGTTGCCTGCACTCACTACCCAAATTCAAGTTAAAGTGTCTGTTTTACATTATTAAACCGGGGTAACTTCCTTCTCGGGACATTACTTTTGGATAATTTTGCATCGCGACTCCGAGATCATTTATTCATGCTATTTTCAGTGAAATATTAATGAGTAGTGTCTTTTGCGGGTCCAAAATATTGCCTGTCAGTTTTCAGGGTGTTTGCAAACTCCTGGTTTAAGGTGTCGTCGACATATATTTATATAAGTACTTCAGCCTAAAAACTTAACATATTCTATGTGCATTTCCTGGATAGGCCAGTCACTTGCACGACTATATAGTTATTCTGGTATTTAACCCAAGGTTTCTGTTTCATGCTATGAAAGGATGATGATGGTTTTACTGCACAATATTGACACATTTCTTCCTCTCTTCCCCCCTCTTTCTACACCATTCCCTCAACCGTTTCGGAGCAGTTTGGTCGAACGGAAGTGATCGATAACACGCTGAACCCAGACTTTGTGCGGAAGTTTGTCCTGGATTTCTTTTTTGAGGAGAAACAGAATCTTCGCTTTGATGTGTAAGTGCTTGAATACTTTCCCACTGTTGCCTTCTCTTGCACTATCAATTTATCCCCATGTTTTTCTTGCCCTTCATCAAAGAATGACTCAGGAGGTTTCTTTGGCACGATTCACATCTGCACTCATTACCAGAGCCGGCACGCCACATAGGCGGTATAGGCAAATGCTAGGGGCGCGGTTCATCCATAGAGGCGCCAACAGAGTAAAAAAGTACAAATAAAAATTGGCTGCCTTCCAACCGGGGGGCACCAGCTACAATCTTGCCTTGGGCCCCATATTGGTCGGGGCCGGCCCTGTACTGTAGAATCGAGGTAGCCCATTTTGTCTCACGTCCACATCTCTCGGACGTGAAGGCAACTCTCAGTCTAGACGTCAGATAGAGGGAGTTGGGGACTGTTCTCACTCCCCTCCAGTAGTGATGAGTGGGGATCGATGCCCCAAGCAGGGGTCCAGAGAAGAAGAGGAAGAGCACAGGCCCCTGCGTGGGGGACGTGGTTCTGAACCACCCCCAGATGCATGGGATCGATTTGGCACAACACAAACAGACAAACACACACACACACACACACACACACACAGACTGTACAGAGATCTATACCAGTGCTCAATACACCACAGTCTTGCACAACTCAATGAGGTCTTACACACACACAAAAACACACACACACACACACACACACACACACACACACACAAGGATTAATACTGGTGCCAAAACCACAACCGACCGCCACAGCGTGATCCACCGTGCAGACGCCAAGAATTAGTCAAACGAATAAAAGGCAAGACGTGACAGTCTACAATGTATTCAAAAAGGTATCAGTCAATGGATACTAATGTACTCACAAGACGTAACAGTCAATGGATACTAATGTACTCACAATACGTAACAGTCAATGGATACTAATGTACTCACAAGACATAACAGCCAATGTACACCGAGACTAATGTACTCACAATATGTAACAGTCAACAGATACTAATGTACTCACAATACGTAAGAGTCAACAGATACTAATGTACTCACAATACGTAAGAGTCAACAGATACTAATGTACTCACAATACGTGACAGTCAACAGATACTAATGTACTCACAATACGTAAGAGTCAACAGATACTAATGTACTCACAATACGTAAGAGTCAACAGATACTAATGTACTCACAATACGTGACAGTCAATGGATACTAATGTACTCACAATACGTAACAGTCAATGGATACTAATGTACTCACAATACGTAAGAGTCAACAGATACTAATGTACTCACAATACGTGACAGTCAACAGATACTAATGTACTCACAATACGTAACAGTCAATGGATACTAATGTACTCACAATACGTAACAGTCAATGGATACTAATGTACTCACAATACGTGACAGTCAACAGATACTAATGTACTCACAATACGTAAGAGTCAACAGATACTAATGTACTCACAATACGTAACAGTCAACAGATACTAATGTACTCACAATACGTAAGAGTCAACAGATACTAATGTACTCACAATACGTGACAGTCAATGGATACTAATGTACTCACAATACGTAACAGTCAATGGATACTAATGTACTCACAATACGTAACAGTCAATGAATACTGTACTGTACAGTCAATGGATACTAATGTACTCACAATACGTAACAGTCAATGGATACTAATGTACTCACAATACGTCAACAGTCAATGGATACTAATGTACTCACAATACGTAACAGTCAATGGATACTAATGTACTCACAATACGTAACAGTCAATGGATACTAATGTACTCACAATACGTGACAGTCAACAGATACTAATGTACTCACAATACGTAACAGTCAACAGATACTAATGTACTCACAATACGTAACAACAGATACTAATGTACTCACAATACGAAGACAATACGTAACAGTCAATGGATACTAATGTACTCACAATACGTAACAGTCAATGGATACTAATGTACTCACAATACGTAACAGTCAATGAATACTAATGTACTCACAATACGTAACAGTCAATGGATACTAATGTACTCACAATACGTAACAGTCAATGAATACTAATGTACTCACAATGTGACAGTCAACAGATACTAATGTACTCACAATACGTAACAGTCAATGAATACTAATGTACTCACAATACGTAACAGTCAATGGATACTAATGTACTCACAATACGTAAGAGTCAATGAATACTAATGTACTCACAATGTGACAGTCAACAGATACTAATGTACTCACAATACGTAACAGTCAATGGATACTAATGTACTCACAATACGTAACAGTCAACAGATACTAATGTACTCACAATACGTAACAGTCAACAGATACTAATGTACTCACAATACGTAACAGTCAACAGATACTAATGTACTCACAATATGTAACAGTCAACAGATACTAATGTACTCACAATACGTAACAGTCAACAGATACTAATGTACTCACAATAGGTAACAGTCAACAGATACTAATGTACTCACAATACGTAACAGTCAACAGATACTAATGTACTCACAATACGTAACAGTCAATGGATAATAATGTATTCACAATACGCAACAGTCAACAGTCAACATTGATATTTCAACACGGCCTCATGGTTTAAGCCACTTATCGACGTTTGTGACTACAGCACAGGTGGCACCAGGGTTCAATGTGAGGAGGTGTGGCCATGCTTGGTTGGTAATCCAATTAACAGACCTTGGAGAGAAGCCTAATTGCAACCCTTTCCACCATGACGTAAACAAACTCAGATTGGACGGGCACTGAACCAATCTCTTTGGAACATCAATTTAGAAGAAGTAACACAGGTGGAAATCATTAATGATTGTGCTTTTGACAGTCGCACTGGCTTAATGCCAGTTGATGCTTAAACCCCTAATCTTGGGCAAAAGACTCACTTGGGGAACCTTAAATCCACTTGTGCCGTCACTGCCGTGTCCCTAATTGGACAGCTGTTCGGTCTGGGATTGGTTCATTACCTAATTAGCTGTGAACCGTGGATAAGCAATATGCAAGTGAAACAAGTTGAAAGCTCTCATAATCACAGGCAGGTGCACGTACAATGTCAGCCATAACTTTGCACACACCTACCCGCTCAAGTGTAATTCTTTAGTTTGACCATTTTTGACATTGTGGAATAAGAGTGTGGACACGACAGCTAGAATATGGCAACAGGAATCGGACACAAACTTGAAGACGCACGTGGTTCCGTTCCGGCTGAGGGCCCGGCCTCTCTGTGAGCCGCGCACTTCTGGAACCCTCGTCGGCTTGGAGAGGAATCTTAATCTCCTCCTGTGTGGAAATTAATCATCAGGGTTGATTTATGCAGTTACAGCCCACAATCTCTGTCTCACACACGCATGCAAACACACAAACACACACACACGCGCGCTCTCCAGAGCGCTCATGGTAATCACATTGCTGATCCACATCTTAGATAATCTGCTAATGTTGTCCTTCAAACTCAAAATAGTCTTACATAATACACTTTACAAAGTTGTCAAACTTCACACATCCAAGTGGCCAAGGGGTGTGGGGCGTTCAAGGCAGCTGCCTCCGGTGATCAACTGCTGCTGCAGCATAGGTTTGAATCCACCTATAGCAGTCCTGTTCATTGCAATCAATCAATTTTATAAAGCCCTTTTTACAACACAGTTGATACCCGATAAGTGTGTGGCTCATAAGCCTGAGCAACGATCCATGACAGTTGTGTTTCCGACATCCAACTTCCGGATCTACTTCCTGGATATTTTCAATGAGATTTAAAGTCCTGGAAACAAAGTTTTTATTAATCCGGCTACTAGCATGTCAATGATTCTGTAATGGCTTGCGATACATTCTTTATACGCTGTAAATATAATCGGATAATATAATGTGAATGACATTTCATAACATCATGAGCCTTCAATATAGCTATGAAAGTTTTTTCTAACATCTGGAAGATACAAATAATCTGCAATTATGTATATATTTTCTTTTAAACCAATTTCTGACCATATTTGTTATTCATTGTTGTTTTCGAACAGCAAGGGTACCTGCTGGAATGTGTTTTTTCACGGACCCACACAGTGCTTTTGATAAATGACTTCTTGACCAATAACACATTTCTGAAGAAAATAACATATATATGTTTTCAGTTGTAATGTTTCAGGATTATACTAAAATAATACAAAATATGTTGCCATGTAGGTATGTTACCAACACAACCCTCTACCCGCGAGTTTGACGATACAATTTTGAAGCCAATTCATAGCCCAGAAAAGACTGATCCAGTGGGCGGAGCTTAGAGATGACCAATTGAAGCGTCAGCCAATAAGCTCATGCTGATAAAAAACCGCTAGAATCCCAACTAGATCACCACCGCGTGTTGTGATGAGCTAACAAGAACAAGTCTCGTTGAGCGTGGAGATTTGTAGGTGAAAGTGAATCGTTAGGATGAAATCCTGTAAGCTAGTGAGCTCCCAAGTCTGTGCTGCGTGAGAAGGAGAGCAAGGCACATTCAACTGTGTACTCTGGCTGCTAGGCAACGTGGCTTGTGGGCTGTCTGTTGGCTACTACAGAGCAACACAACGGATGAGGGGAAAATATATATGTGAAAAAAAAACATTTCCGACTGACTTCACAAACAAGTTCAGACATTAAAGTGCTGTCTCACCCTAGTCGGCTTAAAAAACACCCAAAGCAACAAAGCATCTGGCAACCTTATCTCTAATGACCAAATGTCTGCCGATGTAGTCTGCTGGTATAGTGTGTGACACATTGGGGCCTCATTAGGGGCTGGTGCAAGGTTCACATACTTACAAAAAACGTACGTAAATACGCCCACAAATACATCTACAGTGACCCCCGGTAGTATTCGGACACCTATACTTTCTGCATAATTCTTTGTGTTATTTCTTTTTACCGTCAGTCTACAGTTTCAACGCATGTTCGGGGGAGGGGGACATTTGTGCCAGTTTGTTTTTGTTAAAAAACGAAATATCTCACGCCCTTCAATAGATTTGAACCGTTGCCATGCGCCCTGTGTCCATTGTACCCTTGTGCCGTCGGCAAAAGCCTATTTTCTTTACCGAAAGACGCGGTGGTCTGTTGGTGAAGGAATCTGTATGCAACGTCTTCGTGTCCAACGGTCTTTAGTGACACACTAACGGAAACACAGTTACACCGGGGCTTTGCATTAATGTAACCAATCGGGAAACGTCGGTGTGTGATGTAAGCAGGACGTCCTGCACTCTGGACAATTATTCGGGATATTGACAAGGCCGTAGACAAATTCGATCAACGCGCACGGATGTCGTAGCAGAGACTGACAGGTGGCAGGTGACTCAGATCTTGAACGTAGCGTTATGGGTGCACCTCTTCCATGCATTTGCTGCAGAAACATTAAAATCGGGTTTTGTAATATTATTCTCTGCGGCGCGGAGTCGCAACATTCCATGAGTCCTAAGAGCTCTACGGGAAAGAACGGCGTTTCCGTTGCATTTGCCGGGATGAATGTTTCGATATGAATGTTCCAGGCCCCTGGGGAATGCTGTGGTAGCGGTCTCCCAGATACGGGATCACGGGAGGTGGCTCCAATAAAAAGGGAGAGCCCCTGTTGCGGCTGGATGAATAATTTAACCACCCCCTTCCCTCTAGAGATTATTTATAGCGTCCTAAATCACAATAGACAGTGAAGGTTAAAACGCTGGGAGGCTTTAGATTGGCATGTATGTGTGTGTATGTATGTATGTATATATGCATATATATATATATGGGTGCCTGTTGATTACTTTTGCATTGATGCTGCCGCACGTGCACATCACAATGAACCCGCCTCGACGGTCGCCGATATACGAGTCTCATTTCGACGGGGCACTCGAAATCCACGCCTCGGTGTGGTTGTGTAAATGCGAGAGTGGAGAGGACCAGGACTCTCTTCTGTCTCACAGAGAAGAGTGGGCGTTGGTTACGTCACAAAATGGCTTTCTACTCCACTCTGTTAGGAGTATTCTACCAGCGCCACATAACGAGGCTTTCAGATCCTTGGGCAGATAAATCGACAACATGTTCCGCTGCGTCCAATATATGTTTAAATGGGCGCCGCAGCTAAAACCAGCGATTTCCCCCACCTGATATGTTTTTACGATTTCGTACACTAACACAAACTTACAGTTATACTTTGTTTAACAGTGCTGCAATTTGTGGACAATGTTGAAAAGCTTAACACACGAAACAACAAAAATGTTTATTTTGGTACATCTTTGACAATGGGCAAACGCTGTACTAGTTTAATGTGTTCAAGGTTTCTGAAACATAATTAACATTTCTATGGCTGTTTTTTTGCTGTGTTTACGTAACGTGCGACCTATTTTAAGACTATGCAAAGTAATTAACCGAGTCTATTAAAAAGTTATCCCGACTCCAGGGGTTACGGAATGAATCGGAGTCGGCAGGCAAACAACGTAAATCAATTTGTTTACCAGAAGAACCGGTCTGAGAGTATGACTTCGTATGCAAATTGAGTTTGTTCACATGCTAAGATTAACATTTGCATTATGCAAAGGAATATGTCTGAAATTACGAGAGTGTAGCCAACTTATACTAATAAAGCCTTATTCTGATCAGACGAACAGCGTGGAGTCAGGACAGAGAGAGAGAGAGAGATAATTAAGCCACTTCATCACATTTGATTTGTCTGAAATGTGTTGTTGCCCACTGGCATTGGTGCAAACTTCCAGTTAGATCCCGGAACCACAGGGAATTAACACAGCATCACCTCTGATTACGGAGGTAACGCGATGGGGTTCAGGAAAACCATTTTGTCACACTTGTTTGGTTTCGTGGGACTTGACGTGTATGTTCTAATCCTCGCAGTGTCTTGACGGTTCAACGGGAAAAATATCATTAGCAAAGCAGATGTTTTTTTCAGCAAAAAGTGTCACTTATCACACGAGACCAGGTACAAAGTTTGTTTTATCGACCACGGTCGGGTTGTTGCGTTATACGTCAGAGGGCTAGGGTGGTCGATGGCCGTAGGAGGCTGTACAGTTGGTCAAATGAAGACTACTGTGGAAGGCAGGAGGAGAACCCACCTCCCACAGTTCAGTTACCTCCTTCGCCTCAGTCTGGATTTGACCAAATAATCAGAGACTAAACTACGCTACTGATTGTCCGACGTATCGTAGTGTGAATTCCTTCACTCCGGTTTGCCAGTGTCGACGCGGTCCGACTGAGTATTTCAACCGCCAAATGAGGCTCATAAAATGTGTTATATAATTACGTGGTTATATGAAAAAAATTATACGGACACGTTGATTTAATGGATTTAATAAACTGCATCTGGGCTTTAAAGATTTGCATAGCCCACTCATGTGAATAATTCCTGTCTTTATTTGCCATAACGTTCCTGAATTATGAGGAAACTATCCTCGGGTCAATTACTTTGTGTTCCAGAAAAAAAGCAGGCAAGTTTTTCTGAGAGGAGCTCGACTGCTCGTTGAGTTGCGAGCGCACAGTCGCGATGGGACTTAATTTGTCTCTCCTAGGTCTAATTAGTTGTCAAAAGTGAAGGAGAGTTCACATCATTTTCCCGCATTTAGATAATAAGGATCAGGCCATTATCGTGAGCGTGTGACGCAATGGACAGAAAACAAGATGAAAGGGATATAAGAACTTGGGCCCAGTTGGAGTTTCACCAAGTCCAGTCAGTGAGATATTTTTTAATTGTTCGAACTTTGGTTTTTATGTTACGAGAGAGAGGCATTTAACATTATGAGAGAGTGAGTCTACATTGTGTGGCCTCCTGGAGCTCAGTTGAAGAGGGGAAGGGACCCTCCTCCAGGAGCTCAGGTGGAGGATGAAGGGGACACTCCTCCAGGATCTCAGTTGGAGGAGCAAGGGGACACTCCAGGAGCTCCGTTGAAGAGGGGAAGGGACCCTCCTCCAGGAGCTCAGGTGGAGGAGCAATGGGACACTCCAGGATCTCAGTTGAAGAGGGGAAGGGACCCTCCTCCAGGAGCTCAGGTGGAGGAGCAATGGGACACTCCTCCAGGATCTCAGTTGGAGGAGCAAGGGGACACTCCAGGAGCTCAGTTGAAGAGGGGAAGGGACCCTCCTCCAGGAGCTCAGGTGGAGGAGCAATGGGACACTCCAGGATCTCAGTTGAAGAGGGGAAGGGACCCTCCTCCAGGAGCTCAGGTGGAGGAGCAATGGGACACTCCTCCAGGAGCTCAGTTGGAGGAGCAAGGGGACACTCCAGGATCTCAGTTGGAGGAGCAAGGGGACACTCCAGGATCTCAGTTGGAGGAGCAAGGGGACACTCCAGGATCTCAGTTGGAGGAGCAAGGGGACACTCCAGGATCTCAGTTGGAGGAGCAAGGGGACACTCCAGGAGCTCAGTTGGAGGAGCAAGGGGACACTCCAGGAGCTCAGTTGGAGGAGCAAGGGGACACTCCTCCTGGAGCGCAGGTGGAGGAGGATGCAGCTCCTCAGCTTGCCGGATCTTGAGACGTCAGAGAGGAAATCTTTTCTCCCTCTGGCTCTGCTGGCTTAAAGCTGGGCTTCACATTCTGTCACAGTTCATGGGTGAAGTGCAGGAAAAGTCATACAAATTATAAATCAAGCAACTAACTGAAAGGAGTGAGCTAACTGAAAAACACCCAGAGTGTGGAAAAGGAACAGAGTGAGGAAAATGTCCTCACTAGTGACAATGAGATGGCTTTTAAAATGTTACTTATTCCCCTTTAAAAAATATTTTTGACACAACACTGACACTAACAGACCACTGACACTAACAGACCACTGACACATCACTGACACTGACACACCACTGACACTGACACAGACAGACCGCTGAAAACTGACAGACCACTGACACAGACCACTATCACTGACAGACCACTGACAGACCACTGACACTGACAGACCACTGACACTAACAGACCACTGACACTAACAGACCACTGACACATCACTGACACTGACACAGACAGACCGCTGAAAACTGACAGACCACTGACACAGACCACTATCACTGACAGACCACTGACAGACCACTGACACTGACAGACCACTGACACTAACAGACCACTGACACTAACAGACCACTGACACTAACAGACCACTGACACTAACAGACCATTGACACACAATTGACACTGACAGACCACTGACACTAACAGACCACTGACACAGACCACTATCACTGACAGACCACTGACAGACCACTGACACTAACAGACCACTGACACTAACAGACCACTGACACTAACAGACCACTGACACTAACAGACCATTGACACTGACAGACCACTGACACTAACAGACCACTGACACTAACAGACCATTGACACTGACAGACCACTGACACACCAGTGACAGACCACTGACACAGACCACTATCACTGACAGACCACTGACAGACCACTGACACTGACAGACCACTGAAACTAACAGACCACTGACACTAACAGACCACTGACACTAACAGACCACTGACACTAACAGACCATTGACACACAATTGACACTGACAGACCACTGACACTAACAGACCACTGACACTAACAGACCATTGACACTGACAGACCACTGACACACCAGTGACAGACCACTGACACACCACTGACACCGACACACCACTGACACCGACACACCACTGACACTGACAGACCACTGACAGACCGCTAGGTGAAGTGAATTACACTAATAATCTCCTTCTGTCTATCAAAAGTTGTCCCAGGAAGGATAAGTGTGGAACCGATGACAGAGCCACGGCTCACTGATGCAGGTATAGAGTGAAGGCTGGCCCGCGTGGTCCAATCTAACAGGCCAGCTATTGTCACTGAAATGGCTGAAAATATCAATGCTGTTTCTGATAGAACAGTGTCAGAATGCCGAGTGCATCGGCGTAGCCGCGTGTCGTTCAGCAGGATAATGTTAATCCAAACCACAAAGGCTCGGTCTCACAACGTTCAGGACATAAAGCGTCTGCTGCTAACGTCTTTGTGCCAGATACCACAGCACACATTCAGGCGTCCATGCCTTGACATGCCAGGGCTGTTTTGGTGGCGGAAGGGGGGTCCCACACAATATCGGGCAGGTAGTTATGATGTTACGGCTGACGTGTGTGTGTATTCATAACCCTAAAAAATATAGCTGTCATCATTTGACACTGAAACTCTGTATGTATCGCTGCATTTATTGGCAAAGATCGTGGCAATAAATTTGACAGTAACTTATTCAGTCGGGCTACCTTTCCGGCGAGCTAGCCTTACTTAGCTCACACATAACTGACAGCCTGGTATGTTTCCTGACACCTCGTTATGAGTGTGGAGAATTGGTATCAGTTTAAGGGCACTAACTGGATAAAGCCGCTATCATGCTTTGTGTTTCCTCCATTTGCAAATAATCGTGCCAACGGTTGTCACATTTTCACCAAGGTCTTGTAGTCCATTCCAGCCTTGTGTAGGTCTAAAATCTTGCCCCTGGCGTCCTTGGAAAGCACTTTGGTCCTGGCCGCGGTGGAGATTTTGGAATCTGATTGCTTCAGTGGACAAGTGTCTTAATAAACAGGAAACAAGCTGAGATTCGGAGCACTCCTTTTAAGAGAGTCAAATATCAAATATTTATTTCACAGAGTGAAATGCAAATCTATTTATAACTTATTTCAAATGCGTTATTCTGGATTCTTTTGTTGTCATGCCGCCTCTCGCTGATCAATTAAACCTTCCATTAAAATTATAGACTGATAATGTCTTTGTCAGTGGGCAAACGTACGAAATCAGCAGGGGATGAAATAATGTCTTCCTTCGCTGTATATTACAGGCTATAAACTGCCTGAAGCTGTCAGGAAACCAATTAAAACCAGGTAAAGTCTTGCATGTAAGCAAAAGCAAAAAGGTATTTTCCTTCCTACCGAATGTGATATTTTTTCACCGTATATAGTTGGACTTTATACACCAGCAGGTTCAGAACACTATACACCGGCAGGTTCAGAACACTATACACCGGCAGGTTCAGAACACTGTACACCGGCAGGTTCAGAACACTGTACACCGGCAGGTTCAGAACACTGTACACCGGCAGGTTCAGAACACTGTACACCGGCAGGTTCTGAACACTGTACACCGGCAGGTTCTGAACACTGTACACCGGCAGGTTCAGAACACTGTACACCGGCAGGTTCAGAACACTGTACACCGGCAGGTTCAGAACACTGTACACCGGCAGGTTCAGAACACTGTACACCGGCAGGTTCAGAACACATTGTAATTCAATGGCAATAAAGGGTGTAATTGAGCTTTCTTCCAATGTATTTTCTGGCTTCCCCACCAGCGCTGGGTATTATGTGTTTTGATCCATGTTTGTTATTAAGGTTTTTGTTCTATTATGCCTCTGTGTTTGCTGAGTGGAAACAGTGCCTCACAGCCAGCGAACCTCCATGACACGGAACAATAATGTTCCCTTCTCCATTTGCTATGTATCGTTCCGGTAATTCGTGATAATTCGCTTTTTACCTGGCGCGTTACCGCGGTACGTCTAATGCCGGTCCTTTGTCTTGATTACAGCGAGTGTCCCAAGGTCCCTCCTCCGCCTGCCAAGTTAAATGCCACCTGACTTTTGGTGACTCCATCGCTCCTTGTGCCGCAAAATGTAATTTCGCCATCGCTAATCCTGCTGTGCCCTGATTTCATTCAATGCCACCCAGGCCCAGGCCCGGGCTCAGCAATCAATTTTTCATTGCCAGAGACGGAGTTTGTGCCAAGGAAGTGAGGGGTAATTCCAATTAAAAGTAAAGTATCAAGGAAATGAGAGTGGGAAAATTCATTAGAAAGGGAGAAATTGTGAGGGGACCTAATTAAAAAGAAAATGGCCTCGCGGGTTACAGGTTCTTTGGAAGGGCCTAGTATTTCATGGTCAGTCCTTTTGCTCTGTTGTTTTCGATTCATTTTGTTAACATTCACTCAGCTCATTCACTTCTCCGGACGGGAAACACTGGTCCCGAACTTTTAGCTCTTTCTGTAAAAATCAGTGGTGTTGCCTCTGTTTCTTTGAGCATTCACACAAGGCCGGCATGTCGATTTAGATTCATGACAAACTGAGAGGCTCTGGCTGAACTTGAGACTTGAGACAGCTTTTCAGAGAGACATAACACTCACAGCCAGGAATCAGCACCTGTAGCTAAAATCTGCCATGTCTTTATACTAGTTTTCAGCACTGTGTACACCATACATGTGTGATATTCCTGTAATGGAATTCCACTTCTCTGCTAAGGGATTTATTTTGCCCAAGCAAGCAAACAACATTATTTCCAAGGAATTTGTCATGTGGACACGTAATTGAACTACGTAGCCTGAAGGAACTAAAGACAACCGGGTAGCTTTTCCGTCTGTTGGTGAGTGGAACGGAATGGGTCAGGTATTTATAGCCATTCTGTCCAGATCCAATTGTTGTTGTAGCTTTAGACTGTATATGTCTACGAACACTCTGCTAATTAATTTATTAAACATGATGTTCACTCCCTCTGTCTTGGGTGGGTTATGTATTATTTTGTAATTACTGTGTTCTGCTATCACCGGGGATTTGGAAACTCCATCTCAGTTAATTTTACCATCCGACGTAGTGAATGAATGTGTGTTTGTGGTTTACCTTGAAAGAAATATGTTGGTGAATTTATTAACTACAACTCCTAATGTCACTGACTGACCCTTTTGGCACTGACATAATCTCCTAACAAAACAAACTGTTATTGGCTTAGTTACACTGATTCTTTGCAGTTGAAAGAAAATAGAGCCATCACCCAAATAATTTGCTTTTAGATTCCCCATTGCCACCAGGTGCTGATTAACTGTTCTCATTCCTTTCAGGTACAATGTGGACACCAGAAGTTCAAACATGTCAAAACATGTAAGCACGTACTATAGTTAATATAAAATGATTGTTTCAGATATTTGCATGTTACATAATTATTTAATTACTTAACGAACTCTCGCGGGGGAAACGCTACCCTCTTCAAACAGTTACGTTTGGTTAGTCTCTGATTACTTCACATCTTCTTCAAGGATAGAATGTCAGAAATAATTAACGTACATTTTTCGGTATATTTGTCTCTGCAGATTTCCAATTAACAGAACTGTATTTCTCTTTCTATTGCCAACCTATGTCGATGAGCAGAAGGTGAGTGGATTCTTTTTTTCATCAACCGATGTCAGTGAAGATGTTTACAGCAGGGGCTGATAGCAGTGCTGTGTCCTAAATTACTATTCTCTACATAGGGCACTAATTATGACATAGGCCCTACTATAACACCATGTGCCATTCAGTACAGAAAAGACTGCTTGAATGACCTCCGCAGTTATCATTGTGTTTCAATCAGACGAGTATTGAGAGAGAACCGTGATTTACGGTTAGCCGTTCGCTGTTTACTGCCGCCCTGTCTCAGGTGTCATGTTAAAAGCATTTATCATTGCCTCCATACATCGATTCCATTACTTGAGTCGCTTTCTCAATTAGTGTCATGCAGCGACAGACAGGGAAGATGACATGCGTGCCTAACGCAAATATATTCATCCCAGACCAATTAGAAAATAATAGCATGAGCATAGGCCAATTAGAAGACTGTTGAAGGAACACCGACCAATTAGAAAAGAATAGCATGAGCTTAGGCAAATTAGAAGACTCTTGAAAGAGCACAGACCAATTAGAAAAGAATAGCATGAGCATAGGCCAATTAGAAGACTCTTGAAAGAGCACAGACCAATTAGAAAAGAATAGCATGAGCATAGGCCAATTAGAAGACTCTTGAAAGAGCACAGACCAATTAGAAAAGAGTTGCACGAACATGGACCAATTAGAAAGGAGTTTCATGAACATTGACCAATTAGGGAAGCACATGCATGGACAAAATTTTTTACCCATTCAGTTTTTATTGTAAATAAATCAGTGTGGTTTATTGACATGGTTTAGGGGCCCAAATGATGTGTTTGACATTAAGTGTTACCATATTCATAAGAAATGTAAGACGTCCTTTAAGAAAACACATCTTTGCCGAAACGAAACCTATTTCAACATTTTATTTGAACATTGTATCGAATCTGGCAATTGCCTGTGACACTGTTGGAGAGTCGTCGACCCAAATGTCGAACTGTTACATAGTGAAGTTCAGACACAGCGACAAAAATACATTTTAGCTGTATATTATACTAGGATGTCTTCATCAATGTTTGTGGCCTGAATTCTGCTCAAACGTCCGAGTAAGACAATATCTCCAAAGAATACTCAGTGTTTTCACATGACTGTATGTAACTGTATTAGACTGCGCGCACGCTTGAGGGGCCAAATGGTACAAACTGTAGCTTATTTTCACCAACAGGACTTCCTGGGCCAGATGTTCTGCACCCTGGGGGAGATCATTGGATCCACGGGCAGTCGGCTGGAGAGGACTCTGTCGTAAGCCTGCCAGTTACCTTTATCCAGTATCCACTGTGCATTGGCCGTTGGCTCTCCAATCACCCCGTTGCCCCACAGTGTCGCCGCTTTCTCATTGGCTCGTGTGGTTGTGAGAAAACAAAAACAGGAACACAATCATTGACATTGTCGAGGCCCGCATGTGTCCCGCCGCAAGGCGGATATGTAACAATGAAGTTCAGCGCGGCTCGAAGAGTAGATTGTGAGCGCTCGGAACGCTAACTCACGCCGCCGCCATAATTAGGCATCTGGCGTGTGAAAGCCGAACATCCTGAGATTGCCTGAAGGGTCAGATTGGCGGAATTTGCAATGTCGGCGCTTTCCTATTGGATTGTGGCAACAGTGAAGCGACGCGACGTCGTCAGGAATAATTAGCTCTTTCTGGATTCGGGTTATTTGCAGAACAATGGCCCAGTGAGTGACGTAACGCGTGCGGCAGGATGCGATTGGATCCGTTTCTGTTCAGAGTATAAGTGAGTTTTTATTCTGACAGATTTGACACAGTGTGGGAGACAGACTAAGTGCGGAGGGGAGGTGGAATGCAGATTGAACGTGGGCTTGGACCACCATAGTGTGCCTGCAAAACTGGGGCCCATCAATAGCCAGGAAGCGGAGAACTCTCTCGTTCTCTCCTTCAGTCTCATCGAGATAAAAAAAAACTCCCATTTACGAAGAGAAAACACAGTTTTTGCAACGTAAAAACACAACGCACTATGAGTTTGATGGATAAATGTACACACTGAGAAGGCAATAGATTTATCGGAAAGTCGTATCTGAATAAATCTGATTCAGAGAGAGACGAGCTCCTGCAATTTCACGCCCTTATACAGGTCATTCTAAGTGGAAGGGCCCCGGAAACTGGAATGCTTTTTTCATCCAATTGTACATGCCTAAGGCAGTCAACAAACTACTGTCATGTAATGGCAGGTCCTCGTTCTTAATTGTCAGCTGGACACAGATAATATGGGAGGATGCTCTTATAAACGAAGAGATACTCTACAATGACAGGAGACATAGTGTCCAAAGACCTTTTGAAGATCAGCCCACTATCAGACTTATGGCCAGGAATCCCGGCTATTGAAAATATTACGATCGGCGGGCCCTGCGAAGTCATTAGCCCTGTTAGCCAGCTATCCCTGCGTTAGCTACGGCCCTGCCCACCTTAACATACAGGGGTACAGGGACAAACTTAGTGGTCAAATTGGCATCTCGCCAAGCAATGGGAGAGATACTCCCAATGATGTCATAGCTGAGAAACTTCCGCTGAAGTTCAATAACCGGGTAGCCGATGAGCACACTCCCGAAGCGTGGGAGTTTGGTGCGTGGAATAATTACAAATTTACTTTTCGTGAGGGTTATTATACTGGTATTACATTGATGGAGTCCATCTAGCCTGGTAGCAATCCGGTGAACACGTTGTTTTTGGACATTGGGCTGGTCCAGGGGTCCAAGCTGCTGCCTCCAGTGCTCATGTCCTGATGTAGAAGGTTTTCCCCACCTTCCTTTCCAGTGAGGCATGCAACGAAACAGCTGAAGGAAATGTGAGGACCGGATAGTTCAAGGTGGGGAACACAAGGTTATGCAGGTAGCTATGGCAACAGAGACCCCGGTGTTAGAGGAGTTGAAAACAGTGGGAAGTGCAAGCGTGCCACTGGCACAGAGAGTGCCGCACATACGAATGAAAGAGTAGGGGATAAAAGAGTGGCTGGGGTGGGAAAAGGCAAGCGGGTCTCCTGGAAAAAGTTGCCTGTCACCGAGTAGCAGGGCACTGAGGAGATTTAATGGTGCAAGTGCAGGTGGGCCAGGCGGCAGAGGAGGAGAACGTGACTGTGCTAGTGGCGGAGGAGGTGAGGTGAGGCGTGGGGTGGGGAATGAGGACGCCTTTTGTACTGAGTGGATTTACTGTTTCACGGCCGGTCGATCTCAATGCGAGCCCAGGGAACAGTCGCGGTTCTAAATGGAGACTGAAAGGTGAACTGTAGGCACCGCCGGAGTCCGACTGTTCTGATTCGAGAACGTTCGTAAGATCAGTATATCATGTAGTTAAGAATGAAGGGCTTTACTGTAGGTTTCAGAATGTGTACGGGCTTGTCATCAGACTCTGATAAAATGCAATGGTATGTTCTTGCAGGTCCTCAACCAGGCTCGTTCTGTCCTTTCATATGTTTATTTTTTATGAAGTACATAGAACGCTTGACATGAGATAGAAGTGTTAGCAAGACTGAAGAGATACGAGCCAAAAGTCAGGGAAACGGATTTCAACATTTGCTAACATTTGTGCCAGGGACAGCGACTTCTAGACTGCTAGACAAGCATTGGGCTTGTTTCTAATTCATTCTCCAATTCAGTATTTACAGAAACTCCATGGATGTGCAGAGGGCTTTGCTGTTGGAAAATGTAAAGCCGAAAAACTTAAAACGTGTAGCTGTTGTTGTTTAGCTGAAGTACATTGAAGTTGTTTACTAAGTAGATTGGAGCGTTTGCTGTAATCGGTCTGCTGAGTCGGCTCTCATGTGAAAATTCTACGAGCTCAGGTGTTGCGAAGGCAGATTGTGGTAAAAGCTAAAATCTGAAACCTTACTTTTGTTTTAAGGGGGGGGGGACAACACCTCAGAGTCCCGTCAGACAGACACGACCTCAGACCACACTGCTACTCTGATGGTGTTGCACAGGCAGTAAAGACACTTTAAGTGAATAGAGCGCGTTTCAGGCATCTCAAAAAGAACCACAGTCGAGATCTTTTGGCCTCAGTTTAATTACTAAATTTAGATACGTTTGTCCACATTCGATAAGAAAACCTCTCGCTGGCCAAACGTTCCAATTTGGTTTAGTTTCAACGTGTCAACATCTGGGTCAGTGGTTCCTTGGGGGCGTGGCCTCTCACAGACACCAAAGGCTTACTAGTTCATTTAACATCATTACTTTAGTGGTGCAAAAGTCTGTTGATGGTACAGTAACTAAAAAAGGTTGGCAACCACTGGTTTAGGTGTTGCTAACTATGTTGTCCCTTGGCAGTGGAGGCCGCAGTGGAGGCCGCAGTAAAGCGTGAAATGTGAACACGTTAGCGCTCGCGCATCGTACCCGCCTGCATGCAGTGTGCTGTGGGACCCTCACGGTTCCAGTAGACCATGGTTGCGTTACGTAATAAACCATTTATTTTTGCCGAGTTGAACACGGCGCTGCACTTCTACCCTTTGCTTCGAGAAGAACAGGGAGGAGAGCTTTAAAATTACCCCGGGACAAAGAGCTAGCGAAAACTCCTGACACGTTAAGTGAACATACGCGAGACCAAAGAAAGCTAGGAGCCAAATGATGCGTATAAACTACTGTACACGAACTCCCGGTCTGAGCACAAATGCCCCTGCAACAAACTGGAGACAACACAAACGATAAACCGACACCGACTTTAAAGTGGAAGTATAAAGAAAGCTTTAGCGAGAGGTATTGATCCTGGTGGTAACCACACTAAACCACACCTGGAAGGCGATAACGACACACACACACACACACACAAAACGTATGGCTCGTCTGACTTGATGGGCATGTTCCTATGGCAACTGAGAGAGAGAGAGCATAATGTCTCCATCTGTCCTCTATCAGCAACATTTCAGTCAGGATGAACCGTTTCATCCTCTCTATTCTGTTCTCTAAATGACATCAGAGGGAAATGGATGGAGAGGGAGAGAGAAAGAGAGAGAGAGAAAGAGGGAGAGTGAGAAAGAGAGGGACAGTGAGAGAGAAGGAGAGAGAGGGAGTAAAAGATAGGGAGAGAGAGTGAGAGAGAGACTGGGAGAGAGAGAGAGAGAGAGAGAGAGACAGAGAGAGAGGGAGAGAGAGAGAGAGAGACTGGGAGAGAAGGAAAGGGAGAGAGACTGGGAGAGAGACGGGGGGACAGAGGGAGAGTTACTGCTTCAGATCTCTTGCAAAAGGACAGAAAGAGCCTGGTTGCTTTCAAAGGCTGGGGATTACTGGGGGAACCCACATACAACTGCTTTATACACATAACTCACAGTGACAGTGTCAACATCTGTTCAGTCTGCTTGTATGTGAGGTGTGGTAATAGCTGAAGCCTGTTGTCATGTCAACCCCTCAGATGACCTCGACTGAGGTAATTACTGCTTACCAGCAGACTCGCAGTCACACACACACACACACACACACTCACTTCAAATGTTTTCACGGTCTCCGTAGGACAGTAAACCTATGGGGTGCAAATAACACCTCATCTTCCACCCTGCTAGGCTGACTTCTGATATGGGGCCTTATCTCACTAGAGGCTGATGCCCTTGACTGACGTTTGCCTGCTATTTGAAGGCTACAGTCTTACTGCCATCTGTCTTCTCCCTGCCCACACACCTGCTTCTCTGTGCTCGTTGGGACCCCCCACCCCCCAGCTCGTCCTCTAGGATCTAACAAAAGCCGGTTCCCTAGTTTTAGCGTACACTTGCATGGTCTTCAGAGGAATTTGGTCACGGACAAGGCCGTATCTACCACCAGAATGGGATTGTAAGCAGTTTGAAAGTAAGTTTGATACACAGGCTTTTGACGAGAAACATCATTGATAATCAAGAAGCCTTTGCGATTTAAGAAAGTAACCCAGACAACAGCAGACTCTGTCGTTTGCTATCTTTGATTCATAATGGAACTTCCAGGATAAAAAATGGCATGTAAACAGAGTCACACTCCAAGCCTAACTGCCAATGCGCAGGTATACTGGTATTTCACACCTACTGCACACTGGGACTGTAAAGGCCTTTTTCTCAACTTCACAAACTATCTAACCTCTTAATTAACATAGAAAAGTAGTTCCTACCTCAGCATCTTCTTTCGGTCGCCTTCATCACCTTAGCTTCTCACTTTCTTTTTCCATGTTTTCTCTCTGTCTCTTGCCTTCCCAAAGTTTGTGTGTCCTTCCATTTTTATTTTTGTAAGTAAAGAATGGAAACTCATGTTCTACCACAGTGTTGACATAAATGATGGTCTTTCACCAAAATATAATTTGACCCGATTTCCTTCCTTGGGGCTCCAGTGTTGAATGACCTAGTGGATTTCTCTAGTTAAGTGTTTGTCTTCTTTAAGGTGGTCTTTTCCTAAATGTAAACTACCTCCCCCCAACTACAACTCATGTTCACCCAGGGCAACGACGGAAAAGGTCACGTGCGCGACGTCTTTCCCAGGTGGAAGATCTTGTGAAACCAAAATGGCCGCCCGTCTGCCTGGCTTCATTCACTTCACAGCACACGGACATCACCGAGGCAATTATGCAAGCACGAGGCGATCTTGTTTCTACAACATCTTTGCTTTCAGGAGAGAAAAAAATCAACACTTGTACCCCCCACGTACAGCTATAAAAAAAACATTAAATATATACGGAGGACACTGCCTCTTTTAACTAGAGTGGTTGATATGGGTCAGGTTCTCGCTAACTATAGGATCACCGGTTTTATGTTCATTACACCTCTCAGAACGACTCCACTTGTGTCCTGAGATGATTCCTCTCCATGTAGATCAGGCCGCTGTATATATCTTTTCCGACCAATCCCTGTGCAAGATTTGAAGAGGAGCACGCCCACTCTGTGTCCTCGGTGATACGCAGTGAACCTCGGAAATGAGAGCATGCACTTTCACACGCGCTCACAGCGCCTTCCGACCTCAGTTTTCCCTCATCAAACAGGTAGACGACTCTGACCTATATATAAAAATCAGCGAGATGGAAGTGGAGCCTTTTTTTCATCCTCCTCTTCAGACGCATCTACCTTCCACATTTAACATTCTGATAGGCTTGAAGATGAAACGATGACATCAAGGCCATATATATATATTTGCCTCGTTAAAATACAGTCCATTTAAAATCCGTGTCCTCTTCCGGATTTGTTGCAAAGACTCCGGGAAGGGGGAATCTTCGAACCCCACAGCTACACAGTGGCGATTTACCCTCTCCCGAGCTGTGAATAAATCTGGGAGTCTGGAAAACATTTGGGAATTCTAATATCAACAGAGATGACGGATGCACACGCACGATTAAAATCCCAGGCTTAAAACAAAAGCATTTGCTGACAATATACACAGATACAAATCCAATATCAAACGTTTCACACACACACACCTAATTAACATTGCGTTTAATTGACAATGAGAGGCCTCAGATGTAACTCTCCCTTCGTGCTATTCTCCTGTATTGGCAGTCCATCTAATGAAATATTTACCGGCCCGTATGCAGAGTGATGCTTAATGTCCTCTGTACGACCAGCCTCTGTTCTGCAGGGCGAACTAACACACATCATCACCATCAGTCCAATGTTAACCGGTCCACTGGATAACAGACCCGGTGTTTGGGTTGTCCCATCTCTCTCAGATCCGTCTGTCTCTTTCCAATTGTCTCTTTATGTATCCCTTCCATCAGTGTCCATCTCTTCATATCTGTCTCTCTCTCTCACTTCCATCCTGTCTCTCTCTCTCTCCTCCATCCTATCTGTCTCTCTCTCACTTCCATCCTATCTGTCTCTCTCTTCCATCCTATCTGTCTCTCTCTCACTTCCATCCTATCTGTCTCTCTCTCCCTTCCATCCTATCTCTCTTCTGTATCTCTCTTCTATCCATCCTATCTGTCTCTCTCTTCCATCCTATCTGTCTCTCTCTCACTTCCATCCTATCTGTCTCTCTCTCCCTTCCATCCTATCTCTCTTCTGTATCTCTCTTCTATCCATCCTATCTGTCTCTCTCTCTTCCATCCTATCTGTCTCTCTCTCACTTCCATCCTATCTGTCTCTCTCCCTCTCTTCCATTCTATCTGTCTCCCTCTCTCTTTCTTCCTTCCTCTCTCCCTCTCTCACTCACCCTCTGTTTTTTATCAGTGTCCACTATTCAGATCGTATTGAACCTCCCTCCATTCAGCTTTAGCTCTTTCGTTTCCAAGGCTTTCAGATTAACACATTTGAGTTGGTGTTGGTTCTGATTCCAATCAAAAAATCTCAATCTCAAAGCGTGAAATCCAAGCGTTTGAAGTTCCATGTCCGGTTGGCGGGTGTGTGCATGTGTTTGTGTGTCTTATATGTGTGTGTGTTTGTGTGTCTTATATGTGTGTGTGTGTTTGTGTGTCTTATATGTGTGTTTGTGTGTCTCATATGTGTGTTTGTGTGTCTCATATGTGTGTGTGTGTTTGCGGCATACATACTGCTACTCTGGGTGTGTATCCGTTTCCAGACCTGGGTTCAAATGCTACTCTAGAAATTTCAAATGCATTGACTGTTTGCCTCAGCCGTCCCGGAGTTCCCAGTGGGCGTGGCCTGCAATTTTTGTGTTTTCTTTCTGTTGGCTCCATTACAACAGGCAGGTTCAGTAAAGCCCAGCCCAAGTCTTAGAAATGACTAATAATGGTAGTTGAACCCAGGCCAGTTTATTTTCACATAGTTTCTGGCGGAAACGTTTGCATGCACAGCGCTGGCTTCGTTGCCATGGAGAGGAGACTTTTGGTCCTGTGTGGGAGAGTTTGGGCGGTCGACGATATGAGCTGGAGCTTCCTCCACTTTAAAGGAGGCAGTGTGTTTGCTGTGTCGGGCAGAAATACCTGGGTTCAAGTAGAATCCGGAAGTTTTCAATCGACTGCAGGCATCAGATCGGGTCTGTTGGTGGCACCAGACTGGCTGTATTGACATGTTTTCTGACCTCTCAAATGTTCAGGGCTGCAACTAACAGCTATTTCGCTAATCGATTTTTCCGTCGACTATTATGATCGATCAACTAATCAATTCCAGAATTAAATGCAAGTGTTTTATTTTTAACTAAATTCAAGTTTTCTGTGATTGTCTTGTCCTTTTAGAATGGCTAAATTAACAAATGTAGGTAGTAGTTAAAAAACAAAAATGTCACAGAGCATTGGTGTAGTATGTTGAGGAAACCAAATGCAGAGCTTGAATGCGTTTGTGGTATTTATTGACAATGCGAAAACAAACGGAAAAGACAATAGACGTTAATGAAAAGAAAGTGTGCCATGAAGTGACTTACGAAGACATTCAAAACAGATAGTACTTGAAATAAACACTCACCAGACATGAAACACGTAAAGGCAAATAATAAAAAGCAACCTGTCATAGAATCTAGCTAACTAACTTAAATATCCCACTAATAACAAACCACCAATTGGCGTGCGTTGTGACAACCAAACAGTGAGAAAATGAAGTGGCCAACTAAAATAACTCACAGAGTGAGGCTCAAATTGTTACATTACGCGTTTGTGGTATATTTACAATGAGAAAACAAACAGAACTAAGACATTCAAAACAGATAGTACTTAAGACCGAAGACTATAGCTGGTTGAGAAACTTTTCGGTCAATTCATCTGAATCATTCTGAATGCTTAGCAAGCTGGAGCTTCCGAAACGTAAAGTGGCCCCATACATTTTGCTGATGTTTATCGTTGGTGACTTCACTCCGGTGGAGCCTCTGCCATCTTTAAAAATGTATGTATCCTGGCTGCATTTGTATCCTGGCGGCATTTGTATCCTGGCTGCGTTTGTATCCTGGCTGCGTTTGTATCCTGGCTGCGTTTGTATCCTGGCTGCGTTTGTATCCTGGCTGCATTTGTATCCTGGCTGCATTTGTATCCTGGCTGCATTTGTATCCTGGCTGCATTTGTATCCTGGCTGCATTTGTATCCTGGCTGCACAGTCTTCATTGATTAGTTGTTGCATTTGTTTATCAACCTGTGAGTGTTTATCAACTATGAGTGTACCATATAGACTAGATACACTGGTCAGGGTATCACCACACCCTATGAGTGTACCCCATAGACTAGATACACTGGTCAGGGTATCACCACACCCTATGAGTGTACCCCATAGACTAGATACACAGGTCAGGGTATCACCACAGTAGATATCCCCACACCCTATGAGTGTACCCTATAGACTAGATACACAGGTCAGGGTATCCCCACAGTATATATCCCCACACCCTATGAGTGTACCCTATAGACTAGATACACTGGTCAGGGTATCACCACACCCTATGAGTGTACCCCATAGACTAGATACACAGGTCAGGGTATCACCACAGTAGATATATCCACACCCTATGAGTGTACCCTATAGACTAGATACACAGGTCAGGGTATCCCCACACCCTATGAGTGTACCCCATAGACTAGATACACTGGTCAGGGTATCCCCACACCCTATGAGTGTACCCCATAGACTAGATACACTGGTCAGGGTATCACCACACCCTATGAGTGTACCCTATAGACTAGATACACTGGTCAGGGTATCCCCACACCCTATGAGTGTACCCCATAGACTAGATACACTGGTCAGGGTATCACCACACCCTATGAGTGTACCCTATAGACTAGATACACTGGTCAGGGTATCACCACACCCTATGAGTGTACCCCATAGACTAGATACACTGGTCAGGGTATCACCACACCCTATGAGTGTACCCTATAGACTAGATACACTGGTCAGGGTATCACCACACCCTATGAGTGTACCCCATAGACTAGATACACTGGTCAGGGTATCACCACACCCTATGAGTGTACCCTATAGACTAGATACACAGGTCAGGGTATCCCCACAGTATATATCCCCACACCCTATGAGTGTACCCTATAGACTAGATAATCATATCCCAAAGCCAAGAGCTTTGTTACGTTCGCCCAATGAATTAAACGAGAGCAAATACCAATTTAAAGCAGGAGAAACCTGCCAACGCAGTTTATAGAGATTTACGAGCCGCTGGGAGGCAGTTCACGTAGACACTGAGGAAGGTGAGAGTGATTCATTGGCCAGCCATATTTGTCCCTTCCACACAGTCCATCGCTCCCCTTCATTCAGCTCTCCTAGACAAAAGCACTGGTCGAGTTAATTGCACTGTTAATGACTGGGCGTGAATATCTCCTGATTATTACTTGGTGTCTCAGGCGTCTCCCATCCTTCAGATGGAAAGGTAAGCCTGTAACCACTTAAAAGCACTTGCAATAACAACGTGCCGTAATAACATCTCAAGATGGAAAAAATGCAACAAATCAGTTTTATGATTTGTCAGCTGTATGTATGTCGCTCACTTCTTGTAGTTTGTGGCAACCAGGTGCCCAGATACACACGCACGCACACACAGCTCTTGAATTTCTCTGTAATTACGTTCCGCTCTACATCTCGAGTACCTCTTGCCCTGATATGATTAAGATTCAGATGAAAACCGCGGCGAGGCTTCCGTGTTGTACCTCCCTCCCCTCTCGATCTCTCTCAGGCGTGTCTCCATATCTGAAAATGTTTATTTGCCGAATTAATACGACTCGTTTCCAGCCGACTCTCAAGGATGCCACTCACAGCAGACCACGGGAAACAGTGTACCACAATACATTTGTCGACAAAGGCGCAGCGGAAAAGTTGCCTACTCGCGGATTGAGCGTTTCATCACGGTTTTGAACATTAGTTTTGAGGGCGTCTGGAAGTTGTGTGATTAAAATGTATACTGCGTAACCGCCATCATATTTTGATGTCCTTGTGTTATAGGTTTATACGTGCCAGGTATGTAAGTAGAATATCTCAGTTAGTCATGACATTGGCATTTTGCCAGTATGTCTTTTGTCCTTATTATTTTAACACTAATGTTATTTCAGAACAAGTATCTGGGAACGAGATTGTCACCACCGATTAGTGTCGGCGAACATGAGCTTTGACCCTGAGATGTTTGAGATAAAACGGCTTTCAAAAACCAGCCTTCGCCTTTTACATTTAAAATGCCAATTCTAATCCTCTCTGCACGTTTTTACTTCAAAAACACAATTCCAACCCTTCCTTCACCTTTTACATCTTTTATCTTCAATATTTATTTTTTTGCCAATTTTCCTTCCGCGCCACCTGCAAGCAGGCCTTATGGCATGTCAGAAGCGACGGCCCCGCATTTACATTGAACATAATTTCCACTGCGGGGTGTTGGATCTCTGTCCAAATGGGTAATTAGCTTGAAACGCTTTCAGCATGCCACCCACGGTCTCTTTGTCGCAATCGTGCCAAAAGCAGAAACGTGTCCAATAATGACGCCAGGCACACTGCTTGTTTACCAGGTTGTTGACGAGAGGTCCGGGGGTTAGTGTCGTGGGCATCGGCTGGATGCTATTTATAACCTCATGTCCACCCTCAGGACATCGGCTGCCTTTATTTACTGTCTCACTACCTGGAATCAAGAATATATCACTGTAGAGAGGCATTGTGTGGGGTGGAAGGAGGGGGGGGGCTGTGGAGATCTATTTTAGATGTTCTGGTCCGGTGGAAGGAGACGAGCGGTCGGCGAGACTAAAGCATCACCTTGTGTCAAAGAAAAGGTGAGCGTGAAAGAAAGAGGGAAAATGTAACTGGGGGAAGATGAAACGCCGTGAGGGTTTTCCGGTGGATTTCATGCTAAGTGCCTCGCGTCATTTACAGAGTTTCTCCCCCCTGTGTCCCCGGGCTGTCGCTCTCACCCACCTCACGAGAAAGGAGACATGTTGCCAAGTGGAAAGCTCTTAATTACAGTGTGCGGCGTTCCACAGATAGCACAGACGTGAGACGCTGTTCTTCTGTACCGTTGCTTAGCAGATTTGTCCTCATCTAAAGTAGCCACGAAAGAAGACAGAATCATGTTTGTGTTACCGCTAAACCTGAATCAGACCAAGTGAGGTTGATATTCTTTACTGATGAAATCTCGGGACGCACATGTATAGTGGCACTAAAGAAATAACCCGGCATGAGTAGGTGGAAATTTTTTTCACAGTTACTGTAAATTAATCCGTCTTTTTTTGTTCGCAACAAATTACCTGCTATTCTTTTTTCAAAAAATATCCCACCGATCACAGCAGTTTTAATCTATGGCATTGCCAATTGTGTGCTGTAGTCATTTGAGAGGTTGCAGAGGTCAGAGCTTTGTGGTCATTTCGAAATGTTCTTGGTTTTTTTGTTCATTAAACGGACATAAACGTGAAGTACACTGTAGACATTGTCTATGTTGTAAATGACTATTGAAGCTGGATTTTAAATGGGGAGGAGTTGTGGGAGGAGCTTGACTTTATGCTACGTAAGAAGTGCCAATCAAACATGCGGGAGGAGCTTCAGGAAGCACCGGATAAAATCTCTTCCGATTACGTGAACAAACTAAATCTGCAAGGCTGTAAAGGCTGCAAATATTATTATGATTATTCCATTTTACTGTATTTCCACTTCAGACTAATTTCATGTAGGGTTTCATGGAAAATAAGGACATTTCGTCGTGACCTCAAACTTTTGAACGCTAGGCATGTTCAGGCTTTTGCTAATTGCTTTAAGAGGCCGACACTGTGTATCTTGTCCCATGCAGTTCAGCTGGTAGAGCACGACGCTTGTTACAGTCGGATATTTGGTGACAACAAAATCTGGTTAAAAAGGTCCGTGCCAGCGAAACAGTACGACATTTTTAATTAATTTCAAAAGAACAAAGTGTCGCCTTGCCTTGTCCTGCTCTAGAACAGGAAACTCGAGGCTCAATCAGGGTTGTTCTCTAAGCGTGTTGGTTCTGAGAGTACTTCCTAATTGAGTAAGCAGCGACCTAATGAGAAATATGGCAACTTTTGCCTCGGACTCCAGTGAGCCTTTCTGGAGTTGGCTCAGAAATATGTCTGAAAATAACTCCGCGATGATCGTGGAGGAGATACTAACCAAATGAGCCCTTTACCCACAATCCCTCTCTTTCCCAATTAAAAGCCCTATTCCACTTTCACTCGCTCTGTTACATTTCTCATTACGTTTTACACAGGGGGAAAGGGGGCTTCGGCAAACAAACATGCATTATGAATCACCCTGCCTCACTATAAAAGGCCAATGTGCACGCTTCATCTCTCAGTGTGTCCTCCTGGGCTGTCAGCGACCATTGGAGAGGACCACTTCTTTGTCACATCCGCTCAGCGTAAGGTGTGTGTGCCTTAGAGTCGCCTAATGCCGGCACTCGCTAAGTGAAATCCTCTTGATATGGTTTGGCCTGTGAATTAGGTAGGACAACGCGAAAATCATCATTGCTCTTCACTCTGCCGTTTGCTCTCGCGCAAGGTGTCGTTTGAAGTGGATATATAGCTATCCCTGGTCTCAAATGCGGCGATATACTCTGGCGTGATGCCCTTGAATTGTCTGTCGGTCGGCTTTCATCTCGGCGGTGTGTCCAAGTTCTCTGCCTGCGTCGCTGCCAATATAGGAAACCCCCGGACTGGCTTCCTCTAAGAGTGGGGGGAAATATACTCTGCTAGATATAATTGAAACTCAAAGCAACGTTTCTCTATTCATTCCTTGGTAGTTAGAGTAAAATGAATGGTGCAGCCGACGGGCAATATCTCTTTTGCTGAAATGCGGACACTGATTGCACACATATCTGGGAGGCTTTGACAGTGGCGGGCTGCTTTTTTACCTGATCTCTTTTGTGGGAAGAGGTGAGGGGGGCAGACTATTGTAGAGAGGGGAAGACGCGTTCCCGTCGGCTGTGTAATTGGAGAAAAGAGATGGAATGGAGTAAGCAGAGTGTATATATTTTTTTTATTGATGCAAAGTTTTTGTCAAGTTGGGACAGGTCTCTTTAAAGTTTGCTCGCCAAAGTGAAATATTTGACAATCCTTCTTTGCAGAATGGATTACGCTATTTAAGTTTGCTTGGGGAGTTTCAATGAAAATAAATCTTCAAGGCATTTTCGAATGGATTTAGGTTGGCCCCCTGACTTGATCTCCCAGGCACATTAATCGTCTTATTCTTTAGCCTTTCTTGTGCTTTGAACTGTGACTTCAGTTGTGTTCTCTTGGTTTCTTCAGTCCAGTCTTTAACATTTCAAGTTCTCCTTTTATCCTGACAGGTACCTGTGATTGTGGGGAAGCATCCCCACAACATGTTGCTGCTGCTTCCTTCATGCTTCACTGCAGGGATGGGTGTATTTGGGATATGTGCTGGGTTGGGTTTGCATCAAATGTATCGCGTTAATGACATTTCTCTGGGTAATTAACCTTTTTGAGGTTGTTCATGTACTTATTTATCTCCATCTCTCTTTTCCTTTTTCCCATTGCTAGTGGTTTTTTGGCACATCACTCATTCTCTCTCACATTTAACTTCCTTGCTCTCAAATTCTTCTTTCTCTGTCTCCAACTTTTACCACCTCCCTTGTTCCCCTCCCTTATTTTCCCTCTGAAAATCTCTGAATCCTTTTTATCGCACTCCCTGTTCCTGCCCTCATTCCCTCGCTCTCTCTGGTGAAACATGAAAGCTTTCATCAGAGACCTGGGTAATTGAATGAGCTGCTCTGGCTGTCACTTGCCCCGCCATTCCTTTGGCTGGGTATGGGGAGAGGCGAGGGAGGGTTTTTGTGGGTGCGTGGGGCGGGGGGTTTGAGGGGGTGCAGGCAGAGCCTTCTCTAGCCTTTTGGGGCCTTAAGCACATTTTAATCGGGGCCCCCTCTCCCCTAGTGTTGCTCATGACTACAACCAGCCCTGGGTGTAGGAAAGGAACGTGGCTGTCAAACTTAGTTCATCCGCACCTTGTGATGAAAATGAACATTCACATTCGCGGAACGGGAAGACACGGAGGACCATCCATCCCATTCGGTCCAGAGCTCCATCGTAGACCTCCGTCCATCCTGTCCCTTTCACAACTCCACGGCAGTCCCTCTTTCATCCTCGTCTTTTCATGACGCCTCTTCCTTCCATCTCTTTCCTTTATATCCCTGACGACTGTCTCTGCTGCGGGGAGGAGATAGCTGAGCCGCTGCCTGGGTCAAATTGCAGAGAGCTTCTCTCTTGTGGTACGGCTATGCAAATGTGACGGACCCAGAATACCGTTTTTCCGTTACGCGCAGATCGAGGTCAGGCGATTCCAAACGCAGTGTCACAGGTACTGGGTAGTTATTGGGGTCGAGAAAAGAAACTGCAAAGTAACGTTTTACACGAAGTTAGCCGGTAGCGTCACGGTAAATTCTCTCACACGTCAGGTCGACAAAAATGGTGCCAAAGACCCATATAGTACCAGATCAGACCCAAATAGTACCAGATCAGACCCATCTAGTACCAGGTCAGACCCATATAGTACCAGATCAGACCCATATAGTACCAGGTCAGACCCATCTAGTACCAGGTCAGACCCATCTAGTACCAGATCAGACCCATCTAGTACCAGGTCAGACCCATCTAGTACCAGGTCAGACCCATCTAGTACCAGGTCAGACCCATCTAGTACCAGGTCAGACACATCTAGTACCAGGTCAGACCCATCTAGTACCAGATCAGACCCATCTAGTACCAGATCAGACCCATCTAGCACCAGATCAGACCCATCTAGCACCAGGTCAGACCCATCTAGCACCAGGTCAGACCCATCTAGCACCAGGTCAGACCCATCTAGTCCAGGTCAGACCCATATAGTACCAGATCAGACCCATAAAGTACCAGATCAGACCCATATAGTACCAGATCAGACCCATCTAGTACCAGATCAGACCCATCTAGTACCAGATCAGACCCATCTAGTACCAGGTCAGACCCTTATAGTACCAGATCAGACCCATCTAGTACCAGGTCAGACCCATCTAGTACCAGGTCAGACCCATCTAGTACCAGGTCAGACACATCTAGTACCAGGTCAGACCCATCTAGTACCAGGTCAGACACATCTAGTACCAGGTCAGACACATCTAGTACCAGGTCAGACCCATCTAGTACCAGGTCAGACCCATCTAGTACCAGGTCAGACCCATCTAGTACCAGGTCAGACCCATAACATGCTCTGTTGGGTTTATGATACGAGCTTGGTCGAACCAGGCAATATTTATCTAATCCCAAATTGTCTGGTGTTGGTGACGTTGTTCTCAACAGAGACGTCTTCTCATACTGTATTTTATTGAATCTTGAACCTGTATTACATTGAGCGGTAGTCACTTGCATTGCTATACACTAAATGTCAAGGCAAGGTCAACGTTAACATGGCAGTACAGAGACAGTCGTGGCACAGGGTCGTTACTGTCCACGTTTTTACCTGCTTGTCATTTCAGTGCCTACATGACGATAATACAGGCATAGATGGGCGAGGAGGTAAAAAGCGTGTGTGTGTGTGCGTGTGCGCATATGTGTGTGTTTACCAGAACCTGAGGGTGACTGAGTTTCTTTCCTGACGGCTACCGGCTCTGTGTGGGTCCCTGTGTGGTAATCAGGCTGTCACAGAGCTGTAACGGAGAACTGTGAAGATCTGTGGCACATAGACAGCTACAGCAAGATAAGGTTCAAGGGCATTGTGTGAACCGTTTAGCGACAGGGCTGTCAACCGCGCAGGTGTGTGTGTGTGTTGAATTGGTTAACACCTCAAGCTGTTGTAAGCATGTCGCTATATCACTATATGTGTGTGTGTTTGTGTGTGTGTGTGTGTGTGTGTAAATGTTCCCTTGTACCGGTGTTAAGAATGACGCCTGCGTTTACAATAGCACCCTTGTGCCTTGTAGAGAGATTGCTAATCGGCCCGCGGCTTCACTTCTCCGGCTTTTAAAGCTCTTTACCGTTGACGCACGTCCACAGAAGCCATTCCAAAACCACCATCGCTCAGGGCAAACGGGGTAGATGGTGTCAGAGGAAAGTCTTCAAAATAAAAGTCTCCACCCGGCAGCCGTTTTTCAATCTAATCTCATTAGAATTATCCCGATCAGCTCGTTCGTCGTTTCCCCGGCGCTCCGATCAGCTCAGAGAGAGATCACTCGTCGGCTTCAACCATAATGAGTTACCTGGGAGCAAATGACTCATTTCTCAGCCCTCGTCTGTCTTCAAAGGCTAGGTGCCACGCTGTACACTGTCCCCTGTTACGCTCTGGTCACACTGACTGCCCTATACAGAGACCAGGGTGGCATTGGGGACACGGGGAGGTGTGGAATGTTCCAGTTTGTTTCCATTAAAGATAATTTAGTCGTTCCATCACCTGTTCTGAGAGCAGGTCTTTGCCGTTGATTGTATTGTTTGATGTGCTATGCTGTGGAGTGATATACTGTATATCTGTCATTGTCTGAGTGTGTGTGTGTGTGTGTGTGTGTGTGTGTGTGTGTGTGTGTAGACTGTTTGTGTCTGTGTGGACTGTGTGTGTGTGTGTGTGTGTGTGTGTGTGTTTGTGTGGACTGTGTGTGTGTGTGTGTGTGTGTGTGTGTGTGTGTGTGTGTGTGTGGACTGTGTGTGTGTGTGTGTGTGTGTGGACTGTGTGTGTGTGTGAGTGTGTGGACTGTTTGTGTCTGTGTGGACTGTGTGTGTGTGTGTGTCTGTGTGGACTGTGTGTGTGTGTCTGTGTGTCTGTGTGTCTGTGTGGACTGTGTGTGTGTGTGAGTGTTTAGATGTACAATCACTTCCTGTGACAGCTGCTGATTTAAAAACGGCTTTATAGAATAAGAAAATAATTGGATTGATTAACACTGAGGGGGTGCATGTCTGTGCGCTGTGTGTATGTGAGTGTGATTTTGTGTGTGTGTGTGTGTGTGTGTGTGTGTGTGTGTGTGTGTGTAAAGCCATTGTGTGTCTATTTCAAGGTCGACCTTGTATGCTGCGTTCTGGCGCCCACTCATAAAGTCCATTGAAAATGCATTAAAAGAAACAAATGAAGTACACAAATGACACACACAGGAGCCGTTCTCGCTACCTAGTTTTCTTCTCTTTTTTTCATGCTTTCCTTATCTCCTTGACTCCCCCCCCCTCCCCCCTGTTCTCTCTCTCCAGGGGGATCCCAGGGAAGAAGTGTGGCAACATAATATTCACCGCGGAGGAACTGAGTAACTGCAGGGTCAGTAAAACGCACCCAACTCTCTGGGACGTTGTCGAACAAATACGTGTAGGGGGGGGTACAGAACAACACAGACACCTCTTAAATAAGGTAATCTCTCTCACCACCAGCCTTTATATCTGTTCTTCATCCTCCTTGCCATATTTCAGTGAGAGGAGAATATTTGTTTTGCATGCATTTATCTTTAACTGTCATCAACTCTACATCATGACAGGGAATAGAATGGTATATAAAACACTGCCAATGTCCCAAATGGTACCCTTATTGACCTGCACTACTTTGGACCCTAGCTTTATTAAGGACCAAGGTGCTATTGAGACACAGCCAGTGGGAGGTGATGTGGCGGCTGGAAAAATGAAGACAACAATGTTGGAATAAATATATACGCAGAGACTGTAAAAAAACCCGACATCGACGATTCCCCCCAGAGTTATGAATTATTTATCTCTCTGTCTTGAGTTTCTTCTCTTTCGCTTGCTGGTGTGAATAATTAGACATTCCAATTAAATAGAGATAGGTCCCATTCCGTTATAACATCTATTTTTTTTCTTTCTCTCTTTTTCTTTATTCCTCGTTCGCTTTGTCTCTCTCCATCAATCACACACAGAGTTTGAGTTCATTATGTGACTAATGAATGAGCATACAAAACGGGGAAGAAATGTAATTCTTATTTTGTCGCTATTGAGGTTGAGGTGATTGAGCTTCGAAAGCTAGATAATTTATTCGTAGTAAAAGGGGTTGTTCAGGATTTCTGCAATCAGGCCTTTTGTCTACTTCACCAGTATGACAGTTACTCATGGAGACCATTTCACCCATTTTAGTGCAATGATTGGAATTGTACAGAAACAGCTAGCATACAGCTAGCAAACAGCTAACATACAGCTAGCATGCAGATAGCAAAAAGCTTAGCATACAGCTATCAAACAGCTAGCATACAGTGCACTTCATTGACGCAAGATAATGGTTAGCTGTGGTTAGCTGTCTTCAGTTTGCTCTCAGAGACATAAGCATTGTATCCACATGCCTTTGGGAAAGTAAATTAAAGACTTTATTGCTAAATGTCTGAACTAGCCCTCTATGTTCTGTAAGATCTAGCGTATAGTACGATGCAAAAGTGCAACACCTTGAACTTGTCATCATGTTCCTCAAACAATTCCGAACAATGTGTACAGTGTGTCAGGGCACATTATACACAATACCATTGTCATGATGGGGTGTACTGGTCTGCAGTGGTGTTTAGGTAGGTGGCACGTGTCAAATTGACATCCTCCTTAATGCCTGGACCAAGGGTTGCCCAGCAGAACATTGCCCGGAGCACCACACTCCTCCCACCGGCTTGTCGTCTTTCCACAGTGCATTGTGCTGACGTCACTTCCCTGGTAAACGGCTCACACGCACACGGCCGTCCACAAATGTTATGTTTGTCATTTGCGGACTGACTCGACAGCAGTAGCCTAACCAGCTGCATTTTAGGAGAATATCCAATAGGTGGTAGGCTTACTATTACATCACTCATAACAGCACACTGGAGAATATCCAATAGGTGGTAGGCTTACTATTACATCACTCATAACAGCACACTGGAGAATATCCAATAGGTGGTAGGCTTACTATTACATCACTCATAACAGCACACTGGAGAATATCCAATAGGTGGTAGGCTTACTATTACATCACTCATAACAGCACACTGGAGAATATCCAATGGGTGGTAGGCTTACTATTACATCACTCATAACAGCACACTGGAGAATATCCAATAGGTGGTAGGCTTACTATTACATCACTCATAACAGCACACTGGAGAATATCCAATAGGTGGTAGGCTTACTGTAATACCACCCATAACAGCCACTGGTGAATATCCAATAGGTGGTAGGCTTACTGTAATACCACCCATAACAGACACTGGTGAATATCCAATAGGTGGTAGGCTTACTGTAATACCACCCATAACAGATACTGGTGAATATCCAATAGGTGGTAGGCTTACTATAATACCACCCATAACAGCCTAGTGAATATCCAATAGGTGGTAGGCTTACTATAATACCACCCATAACAGATACTGGTGAATATCCAATAGGTGGTAGGCTTACTGTAATACCACCCATAACAGATACTGGTGAATATCCAATAGGTGGTAGGCTTACTATAATACCACCCATAACAGATAATGGTGAATATCCAATAAATGGTAGGCTTACTATAATACCACCCATAACAGATACTGGTGAATATCCAATAGGTGGTAGGCTTACTATAATACCACCCATAACAGATACTGGTGAATATCCAATAGGTGGTAGGCTTACTGTAATACCACCCATAACAGCCACTGGTGAATATCCAATAGGTGGTAGGCTTACTGTAATACCACCCATAACAGCCACTGGTGAATATCCAATAGGTGGTAGGCTTACTGTAATACCACCCATAACAGATACTGGTGAATATCCAATAGGTGGTAGGCTTACTATAATACCACCCATAACAGCCACTGGTGAATATCCAATAGGTGGTAGGCTTACTATAATACCACCCATAACAGACACTGGTGAATATCCAATAGGTGGTAGGCTTACTGTAATACCACCCATAACAGACACTGGTGAATATCCAATAGGTAGTAGGCTTACTATAATACCACCCATAACAGCCATTGGAGAATATCCAATAGGTGGTAGGCTTACTGTAATACCACCCATAACAGCCACTGGTGAATATCCAATAGGTGGTAGGCTTACTGTAATACCACCCATAACAGATACTGGTGAATATCCAATAGGTGGTAGGCTTACTATAATACCACCCATAACAGCCACTGGTGAATATCCAATAGGTGGTAGGCTTACTATAATACCACCCATAACAGACACTGGTGAATATCCAATAGGTGGTAGGCTTACTGTAATACCACCCATAACAGACACTGGTGAATATCCAATAGGTGGTAGGCTTACTATAATACCACCCATAACAGATACTGGTGAATATCCAATAGGTGGTAGGCTTACTATTACATCACTCATAACAGCACACTGGTGAATATCCAATAGGTGGTAGGCTTACTATAATACCACCCATAACAGACACTGGTGAATATCCAATAGGTGGTAGGCTTACTATAATACCACCTTACATATTTACATATTACATATTTTTGTATTTTATTGTAGTCATTTGTCGGAAACAAATTCCTTGTTTGTTATCTTGCTTACCAATCAAACTCTTTCTGATTATGATTTTGACCATGAAGCTCAGTAGATGATGCATTTTGTTTACTCTGCCACCTCGGCTAGCTCCCCTGAAGCTGTTATTTCCAACAGGATGTCAGACTCCTCACAAACAGAATCACTAGAACGGGAATTCCCTTTCAAGCCATGGTTTCAGGAGGAAAAGGAAATGTCTCTGCTCTAGTAATTCTGTTCAAATGGTTGGTCAGCTGTTTATTTGGAGATATTGGCTAAACCTGTCTGTTATCTTTGCTTTTTCCTGGATTTACCTGTATTATGTGGCAAACACAGGTGGTTCTGGAGGTGTACATACACCAGTGTTGTTATATTATGTTTATGTTGAATGTTCCATTACTATATGAAGACCTTTCATAGAACGTCTGTTTTGGGACGTCTGTTTTGGGACGTCTGTTATAGAACGCATGTTATAGAACGTCTGTTATAGAACGTCCCTTGACCCCTAAACAATCTCCAAATAACAATTAACCTTTATTCCATACAGATGATAAAAGTAAGGTATTCACATTTTCATATTCCGGTCATGCTCCGTTTCAGATTACTGTCTAACTGTAGACTTCCCAAATAAATATGTGCAACAGCTATTCAGATACTTGTTACACATTCTATATCTACCCTGGTATGCCAAATAGGCGGGGTCTCTTGACTGTTCGAGTTAGGTGTTTTGCTCTGTTTGCAGAGCAGAAATTCAGAGCTAAAATTTCTTGTGTGTGTAAACATACTTGGCAAATAAACCTATGTGAACTAAATCAGAAACACCCGACCAATTAATATTTCCAAAGAAAGAATTTACAAAATACAGACAAAAAACATAATTTGTCAATTTGTCTCATGTTTCTGTCACTGTTTGTCACTCCTGTGCACTGTTTTCATCAACAAACCCCTTTGACATGTTGTGTTTTGTCTCACACTAAGGTGTTGTGTTTTCTATCGGGACATTGGACGTCGGTGGACGTGATGTCCTTTTCTCACATAACATAAGACATTGGACATTGACGTGTTGTATTTTCCCTCAGTACTTTGGACATTGACGTCTAGTATTTTCCCTCAGGACGTTGGACATTGACGTGTTGTATTTTCCCTCAGGACGTTGGACATTGACGTGTTGTATTTTCCCTCAGGACATTGTCACCATGCAGCTGTGTGCCAACAAGCTGGACAAAAAAGACTTCTTTGGCAAGTCAGACCCTTTCCTGGTATTCTACCGCAGCAATGAAGATGGAACGTGAGTGTTTGCACAACCATGGCAATACGTGTGTGTGTGTGTGAACACAACCATTTCAATACGTATGTGTGTGTGTGTGTGTGTGCAAGTGTGTGTGTGTGTGTGTGTGTGTGCAAGTGTGTGTGTGCAAGTGTGTGAGCACAACCATGGCCATGTGTGTAAAAATAAAAGTCACCCATTTTAATTATTCACCCCTTGAAGTGAATATTTGTTCCGAGTCTTCCTTGGTTACCCCCTGAGTCCCACGTGCTTCTGGATCCGGCCACATTTGCCCCATTATTCTATCCAGTGGCTCAATGACGCCGCCGTGGACGAACAGAGCCGCGTGACGGGTAACTCCGGTCCCGTTTGGTTCACCGCGGCAGCCTGTGTTCACTGTCTACCACAGGTTCACCATCTGCCATAAGACGGAGGTTGTGAAGAACAACCTGAACCCAGTGTGGCAGCCATTCACCATCCCGGTACGAGCTCTCTGTAACGGTGACTACGACAGGTAAGTGCCGGGCAGATGTTCTACGCCGGCGTGCCAAGTAGTACACCCCCCCTCTCCCCCTCCCGTCACGACCTGTTTCAGGGGTTCTGTGTGGATTTCCTGTTGTTGTTCAGAATTTTCCGTACGGTTCCCTTTGATCGTATCGCAGCAGCTCTCATCCAAAGCTTAATTGTTATTATGTAATATATTAGCTCGTTATTGTCATCTCACCGTTGTTTATTTTCATTACGGAAATAATCTCCCGAGCGCTTGTAAAGTACACAAAAAACAAGCTATGGAAAAATGAATATTAGCTATTTTAAATCAGTATGTTCTTCATTATTTTTGTCCCACGGGAACGTTGAACTTTGATGTTGCCAGCAGCTCGTAGCTGATCCGGTGGTAAGACTTTAAAGCAACTTTCCCAAAATCGAGTGGTCGCTAGCCCACGTGAGAGCAGCCTAAAAAACGAATCTCTGGTGCTTACGAAATAGGGTTGTTGATTCTGTGGTGGTGCACCCAGCCTGAACCTGACAGAGCACGCGTCAACATGTTGACATCTAGCGGCTAGGAAAAACTCCCTGATGGGTCGAATTTAGGAAGAAACCTAGAGAGGAACATGGCTCTGAGGGGTGGCCATTCCTCTTCTGGCTGTGCTGGGTGAACTTATTATAGTTTTGTTTAATAATTATTAAATGCATTTTTTAAATGCAGAGAGCCTTAGAAAATAGTCCTGGTCAAATACAGTCGAAAGGGACAACCGGGAGGGTTGTGGGTTAGGCAGATTGGAAACACATTAATCATTGAATTGTTCCGCTTTTTTAGCTTCTGAAATATATATCATTGCATTGGTCAGAATTGCGGTAATAAGCAAAACAAATAAGTGTCTGTATGGTTTGTAATTGTCCTGTGGATTGTGGCGTGTTGGTTTGGGATGATGAACTACAGTACCCATCATGCCCTGTGGTGGTCAGAATAATGCCAGCAGTCGGCCATGTTGTCTCAGAGGCCAGCGCTGGTGTTATTGGGACAAACACGGGGGTTATTTTCTGGGTCTTTACATCTCTGTCTACTTCTGCATCAAACTTAAACCTCACTATAATCCTAACCTTAATAAATCCACTTCAAGGCTCACTACAATCTTAAACTTAACATCACTCCTAACAGAGAAATGTATGTGAAATTTTGTAAAATCTCCTTACTAGTTGACTTTGGACATTGCTTTCTAGACTAATGAGGACATCTGGACCCCACAAGTATAGTATTTCATGTGTAGACACACACAGACACACAAAAAAATCAGATCATATGTGCGCGAATTACAATTCATGAAAATTAATCGGTGCTCTGTCGCTAATAAATTCTGTGTTTATTGTAGCACAGTTCCATTATTACTTTGACTTGCTCAATCCTGTAGGCTGTTTTTTCCTCTTCGTCGCCTCAGATATCTCAGGGCAAATACGTGCTGCCATTTTAGAATTTGGGAACCCTTATATAACGGCACTGGATGTTCTGCTGTATACCTCTCATATAACATGTATGAACACACCAGGACACACACACTCGTTGCGATTCTTCTCTCTCCAGGACGGTGAAAGTGGACGTGTATGATTGGGACAGAGATGGAAGGTAACGTTCTCTCTGTCTTTATTGTCTTCTCCACTCCCCCCCCCGTTTCCTCCATTATTCATTCCATTAACTGTCGCCCGTCCGCCCGGAGCATCCGCCCGAAATCTCTCTCAAATGTCATCTCTGTTTCTCTCCCCAGAGGGGAATCCTCATCATCTCGTTAGTGTGTGTGGGGGAGTTGGGGGGGGGGGGTGGCTGAGTGTGTGTGTGTGAGGTGAGGTGGGGCAGAAGGGGACTCTCCCATTTAGGCAAACACATGACCATAAATCACTGACTGGAACTTTAAACGGTCGGAGGTAAGCATATCCTCCATCTCTCCCTTCCTCCATCTCTCCCTTCCTCCATCTCTTCCTTCCTCCATCTCTTCCTTCCTCCATCTCTTCCTTCCTCCATCTCTCCTTTCCTCCATCTCTCCCTCCCTTGTATGTGTCTGCTATCTTCTTTTATGGTGGTGGCTGCTGACATTCTTGGCTGAGGTTTTCTTTTTCAATGTCCCGCACGGATGCTCCAAAGAGTGTTTGACTTGTGCTGATGATGTTTAGGTGTCTGGATCGGGGGACGGGGGGGACAGGGGGTTGGTGTGTCCTTCAGTTTGATACTCTTTCAGATGCTGCAGGTGTTACTTTCGCAACTATTCCCACAGTCACGACTTCATCGGCGAGTTCACCACCAGCTACAGAGAGTTCTCCAAAGGCCAGAGCCAGTTCAATGTCTACGAGGTAAATTAATTCATCAGATGAGGCACAGCAGAGTCTACAGGCATAATGCCTTATTAGGATCGCTACTGCGTCACACACTTATGTATCTGTTCTAAACATCTTCATGATCGAAGACGTCCGTGTTTCAATGCACTTGTCTTCTCGTCATTTTGTCAAGGTTTTAAACCCTAAAAAGAAAGGCAGAAAGAAGAAATATGTTAATTCGGGGACAGTAAGTACTGGTTTATCTTTCCCGTGTCCGGTCTGCATTATTAGTCCAGATTCAATCCCACTGTGTGATGTCATAGACACTAAACATGTTTTTCCTCTACATCTCCCTCTTCTTTGTCCCGCTCTCTCCTTGTCTCTACCCATCTCTGTCTCGCATATCTTTCCTCCCCCACCTCTTCCTTACCTATTCCTCGCCTCTTTCTCACCTCTCCCACACCTCTTCCCACATTTTCCTCACCTCTTCCTCACCTCTTCCTCACTTCTTCCCGACCTTTTACCGACCCCTTCCCAACCTTTTCCCGACCTCTTCCCAACCTCTTCTTCTCCCATATCACTCTTGTGTCTCCTGAAGGTTACACTGCTGTCGTTCAAAGTGGAGTCGGAATTCACGTTCGTGGACTTCATTCGTGGAGGGTGAGGCGGCCATTACAATGCCTCTCCTAAATGATGTCGACGAAACCGTTACCTGTGACGTTCAATTAACATTTAAAGCCTTTCTCAACAATAATGATAAGCCGTTGATGGCTAGCTCGGCCTAGCGTGCGTCGGGTTTAAATTCAATTTGCGTGTCCTGTCTAGACGTTGCAATATTTCGATAAAGTTTAAGCAATCGTCACTGTCTCACCAGGACTCAACTGAACTTCACGGTGGCTATCGATTTCACAGCATCTAATGGTAAGCTGAAAACGTTTGATGTCCATTCATGTTTCCAAAGTTTATTGCCAAAGATTTTCTATGAGCATTTTTTATGGCCAAAGTATTTTCCAAAGCAGAGTGAAATGTTCCTCACAACATAAACAGCTAAAATAATGTTCCCTAATGCTACAGCCCATGTTATTCTAAAACAACACTCGAGCATAGAGCTGTATTAGTGTATTTAAATTATCATAATTACACATGTGTCCTGCTACTCAGGACCTTGTTTGGCTTGTGCAGTTTCGTATTACGATATATGATTTGTATAACACGTGAAACACCTGTGCCTGCGATGCTCGTACCCGTCTCGAGCGCACTGAACTTTAAATCGATTCGGGAATGTGTGAAATACCACAGGGATGTACGAGGACTACAGGGCTTTGTAAAGGGCCTGCAGAAATGTTTCAACAACCACAGCGAGCTGTGAAATACCACAGCGATGTGTTAAGGACCCCCAGAGATGTGTTAACATCAACCGGGGTGTGTTGGGGACCTTCAGGGATGTGCAAAGGAGCACGGGGCCGTGTTAAGAACCTGGGGGATGTGTTCTGACAAATGATTAGCCTACACAAGTGTCGTGGGGCACCCAGATCCAGCAAACACCCAGCCATCCCCTGCTGGACCACAGACATGGTGACGGTCTCACTGATGTGCCACCCAATGGGCACTGAGTTTGCTGTGTGGAACTGAGGGGGGCGTAGCTAGTGTACGGGACTCCCAAGAATCTCCGTTGTCCCTGAACACTCTCCGCTTTGTTCCAGGTAACCCGAGCCAGCCCACCTCTCTCCACTACATGAGTCCTTACCAGATGAACACCTACGCCATGGCCCTGAAGGCTGTGGGCGAGATCATTCAGGACTATGACAGTGACAAGCTGTTCCCCGCCTACGGCTTCGGTGCCAAGCTGCCCCCGGACGGCAAGATCTCCCATGCCTTCCCAATGGTAAGAGAGAACAGGGTTCGGGGGGAAGGGGGAGGACGGTTCCACTGCACTCGTGGTGTTTGGTGGAGGGGGGGGCATCCCACTGCTCTTGTGGTGTTTGGGGGGGGACCATCCCAGTGCTCTTGTGGTGTTTGGGGGGGGACCATCCCACTGCTCTCAGGGGGTTTTTGGGGAGGACCATCCCATTGCTCTCGTGGTGTTTGTGGTGGAGACCATCCTACTGCACTCGTGGTGTTTGGTAGGGGGAGACCATCCCACAGTTCTCGTGGTGTTTGGAGGGAGGACCATCCCACTGCTCTCATGGTGTTTGGGGGGGATTAGGAGGACCAACCCACTGCTCTCGGGGTGTTTTATTGCGTTTCCGGACTCGGTGTGTGGGGAGAAGCTTGGTTGCCGTCTTATGTATTCTTTTCTGGTATTTCATCCTGAGGTTTTACTGTCGGACAGAAGTGTCCTCAGTCGGTGGAGTGATATAAATAGAAGGCCTACTTTCTGAAATGTGTTTGTTCTCCCGCATCTCCTGTACTGTCACTGATGTTGAGTTGCAATCCACGTGTATTCCTGTACTCATACACATCTAAGAGTTTGTATCAAAAAAGAGACCGAGTCTGAAATATTGTTGTGTGTATATCTGTGTTGGGGGTCAGATTTGAGAGCGTGGAGTGGGTTCAAATAAAGCCCTGTATTATTTCTCTTCTTGTACAAGCTATGCCACCATGCAACGCCAGATATCTGTTGATATCCCTGGCTGCCTGACGCTCCAAGCCAATATCTGCAGTATTTCATCATATCTGGCATTACCCATGTTTCCTTGTAATTTCGATTGGACCGCTAGCAATGAAAATGGCCAGAAAAAGGTCAACTTTGAAATATTAGTTTCTGTCAACACCCGCGTGGTGTCTTTTGGACACGAAAAAACGAACTAAGAAACTACGAACCAAACTTAAAAATGCTACACTGAGAAGCTCACTGTACATGTGTCATCAGAACCCGACGCTCACTTTCCTTTGTCATTCAATTTCGCCTGAAGTCGGAGGATGTCTTTAGCTTGACGACTTGAATAGACGACACCCTGAACACAACAAAGCGATGGAGACCACAAGGGTCCTCTAAATATGTTGACCATAAACACAAATTGTGTGAGCCCACGAGCCAACAGCTGTCTCAAGTAGTTCTTTGTGAAGTGTTTGAAGAAGGGCAGAAGAGAGAAAACACTCAAAAAGCAGCTGTTGAAGTAGAAAGAAAAATGCAGGAAATGTGCAAACCAAACGAAGGACTAGACTGTCTACGAACCATGAGCTGATGAAGAACAGCCAATGCGAGTCAAAACAAAAAGGGAGACTTATATAGGTAATATCTCTCTAGAAAAAATACCAATGGAAGACCTCAGAAGGTGAGGACCATCAAAAATTATATA
>CM055743.1:5765679-5810679 GCA_029465975.1 Dallia pectoralis
TGTCTACAGACACTGGCAGAGCAGAGAGCCCCTGTTGGTTCTGTGTCTACTGACACTGGCAGGGCTGTGAGCCCCTGTTGGTTCTGTGTCTACAGACACTGGCAGAGCAGTGAACCCCTGTTGGTTCTGTGTCTACAGACACTGGCAGAGCAGTGAACCCCTGTTGGTTCTGTGTCTACAGACACTGGCAGGGCAGTGAGCCCCTGTTGGTTCTGTGTCTACAGACACTGGCAGAGCAGTGAGCCCCTGTTGGTTCTGTGTCTACAGACACTGGCAGAGCAGTGAGCCCCTGTTGGTTCTGTGTCTACAGACACTGGCAGAGCAGTGAGCCCCTGTTGGTTCTGTGTCTACAGACACTGGCAGAGCAGTGAGCCCCTGTTGGTTCTGTGTCTACAGACACTGGCAGAGCAGTGAACCCCTGTTGGTTCTGTGTCTACAGACACTGGCAGAGCAGTGAGCCCCTGTTGGTTCTGTGTCTACTGACACTGGCAGAGCAGTGAACCCCTGTTGGTTCTGTGTCTACTGACACTGGCAGAGCAGTGAACCCCTGTTGGTTCTGTGTCTACAGACACTGGCAGAGCAGTGAGCCCCTGTTGGTTCTGTGTCTACAGACACTGGCAGAGCAGTGAACCCCTGTTGGTTCTGTGTCTACAGACACTGGCAGAGCAGTGAGCCCCTGTTGGTTCTGTGTCTACAGACACTGGCAGAGCAGTGAACCCCTGTTGGTTCTGTGTCTACAGACGCTGGCAGAGCAGTGAACCCCTGTTTGTTCTGTCTACAGACACTGGCAGAGCAGTGAACCCCTGTTGGTTCTGTGTCTACAGACGCTGGCAGAGCAGTGAACCCCTGTTTGTTCTGTCTACAGACACTGGCAGAGCAGTGAACCCCTGTTGGTTCTGTGTCTACAGACGCTGGCAGAGCAGTGAGCCCCTGTTTGTTCTGTCTACAGACACTGGCAGAGCAGTGAACCCCTGTTGGTTCTGTGTCTACAGACGCTGGCAGAGCAGTGAGCCCCTGTTGGTTCTAAAGGTTAATAAAATGTTCTGAGAAACTCCAAGAGAAAATCAGTTGCATATACAGTGAAAATGTAATTATTTGATCCCCTGCTGATTCTGTATGTTTGCCCACTGACAATGACATGATCAATCAATCATTTTAGTAGTAAGTTCATTTGAACAGTGAGAGACAGAATAAAGGGATTCCTCCTAATCTCAGTTTTTTACTCGTACTAAAAGACGCCTGTTCACAGAAGCAATCAATCAGATTCCAAACTCTCCACCATGGCCAAGACCAAAGAGTTTTCCAAGGATGTCAGAGACAGTAGATTGTAGACCTACACAAGGCTGGAATGGGCTACAAGGCGCAGCTTGGTGAAACACAGAATAACTGTCATTCTCCCTCGGTCTGGGGCTCCATGCAAGAGCTCATCTTGTGGAGTTTCAATGAGAACGGTGAGGAATGAACCCAGAACTACACGGGACGATCTTGCCAATGATCTAAAGGCAACTGGGACCATAGTCACCAAGGAAACAATTGATATCGCAATGTAAAAAAACCCAGTGTTGTGCAGTGTTGAAATAGAGAAGTAATGGTACCAGGATGCACTCTGGGAAGACGACGAGCTGGTGGAGCGAGTGTGATTCTCTGGGCAATGTCCTGCTGGGAAAACCCTGGGTCCGGGCAGTCATGTGATCGTCATATTGACATGTGCCACCTACCTCAACATTGTAGCGGACCCGGACACGCCCGGGTACCCCTTCATGGCGATAATATTCCCTGATGGCAGTGGCCTCTCTCAGCGCGATAATGCGCTCAAGCTCATACTGTACACAGAGGATCAACAGCATATTTAATTTAGGCGTTCAGAACGTTTTGGCGTTCAGTCAGTCTATGTGTAGATTATTGGTGTGAGCGTGTGCGTGTGTTTATGTGTTAACAAACGGCACAGATGTACCCTGGCAGAGCTGAGAGTCTGAGAGATGCTCGCAGTTGGCACACGCTTTCACGAATGATCAGACACTCACACAATCTGATACTCTAAACACAAGGATACCTGCCAGCCACATACATCCCTCATACTGGGAATACTCTCCCAAACTCTCCTGTTCCTCCCGCCTGTGTGGAAAAGAAAAAGACACTCTTTGCCTAACTTCGTGAAACTTCTAACAAGGGCAAAAATAGACACTAGGCATTTCACAAAACACATTTTCTAATGGCGCTGTTAGGCAGAGCCCCCCGTCTTCTTTGCGCTGTCTTCTTTTAACACGCCAGTGAGTTAATATCCGTTCCATCCGCAGTGCTTCAGGTTGGTTGTGTAACGAGACAAGTGCCAGGGCTTGATAGTGGTCTCAAGGACTCTCAGGAGCCCTCGTCCACTGAGATGCTCGTGTTTGGTTAGCGTGACGACATAGATGACTTAGGTGTGAGGATTAACACGAGAGAAGTAACATTATATTTCTCGTCTCTCTTTCGCGTCTCTCTCACTTTCCACCTTCGTGCCCAGTTCGTGCTGTGTGTTGTTGCCGTCGTTTCGATCTCTATTATCTCTGGTTCTCTTCTTTAGGGTTCTTTCTCCGTTCTCTTCTTTTCGGTTCATATCCATTTCTAGCCTTCGATGTACTCAATGTCTATCAATCTGTCTCTCGTGTCCATTTCACTGTGTCTGTGGACACCTTTCAGCCATGGTATATTCGCCATATACCACACCTCTCTAACAAAGGCATACATGTACTGTAAATAGTTACATACTGCGACCAAAAATAAGACCCAAGAAAGTGGGACAGGTTTTAAAACAGAGCCTCCGTTTTCCCTAGAAGACCTTTTCTTTTGAAGCACCGACGGGCACAAGGTTGAACAAGAAAAACAAGCAACTGAAAATAAAACACTTGAAGGAGAGGCTCACGTGTTGTTATGGGCAACGCAGGATGGATGTACAAAGTGTACAATTACAGACATGTAGCCCCTTCAATACAAACTCATATTGTGCACAATTACAGACATGTAGCCCCTTCAATACAAACTCATATTGTGTACAATAACAGACATGTAGCCCCTTCAATACAAACTCATATTGTGCACAATAACAGACATGTAGCCCCTTCAATACAAACTCATATTGTGCACAATAACAGACATGTAGCCCCTTCAATACAAACTCATATTGTGCACAATCACAGACATGTAGCCCCTTCAATACAAACTCATATTGTGCACAATTACAGACATGTAGCCCCTTCAATACAAACTCATATTGTGCACAATTACAGACATGTAGCCCCTTCAATACAAACTCATATTGTGCACAATTACAGACATGTAGCCCCTTCAATACAAACTCATATTGTGCACAATTACAGACATGTAGCCCCTTCAATACAAACTCATATTGTGCACAATTACAGACATGTAGCCCCTTCAATACAAACTCATAGCTAAAGTAATGATGCAGGCCGTCTTCTCTGTTATCGCGCGTGTCACGCTTTACACTCCCCCTGCTCTTCTCCCTGCTACGCCTCTCTCCTTTCACCTCTCCTCCTCTCCCACTCCACCCTCTCCTTATTCTCCCCTAACTTCCTCTATCCTCTCCGTCTGGATTCTAACATCTCCAACAACACAATGACTAAAAGTTGTGCAAGAGATATGTGGCTAGGGGAAGACGGACAGAAAAAGAGACTGACAAGCAGACAGACAAAGCGACAAATAGAAATACAGACAGACCACCAGGCAGAGATAACTGGGAGACAGACAGACAAACGGACAAGACATGCAAGCAGACAGAAAAGCATTCAAACAAACTGACAAATAGGACAGACCGCCAGGCAGAGTAAACAGGGAGACAGACAACATAGGCAGAGAGGCAGACAGACAAACAGACAGTCAGACAGTCAGAGGTAACAAGTATAGAGCTCCCACTAGTGTGATATTACCCGGCGCTGAGCAGATTTCATGGCACTGGCAAAGTGTCTCTTCCCCTCTGACTTGACGGTGACATTGAGCCAATCACACAGTGAGCCAGCGAGTCCTCGTCCAATCTGACAGTCTGCCAGCGGGTCTTTGTCCAATCAGATAACCAGCAGGTCTTCATCTGCCCTGCTGAGTTCTACCATTACCTGCCAGACAAACACCAACACATTCAGTAACAGCTGACACTTTTACTGTCAACGGTCGACACACAATAGCCTGGAAAACACAACGCGTTCTTATAACGCTAGTCTGGAAAAGAAAACACACGTAAAATGCCAACAGTCTGTCAAACCCAACACACTTCAATTTCAACCCAGCCACAGGCCCAAACACCCATCCAGTCTTCATGAACAGGCCTGGTGCCACAAGGGGGCTTGATTGGGCTTAGCCCACTCAGTGGTATTTTCTGTCCCTCCAGTTTTTGATACCCAATAGAAAAATAGAAAACACGATTAGCCCCCTCTCATGTTGAAAAGCCCCCTCAGTCACTTGGTCCTGGCGCCGGGCCTGCATCATGCACACACACACACACACACACACACACACACACACACACACACACACACACACACACACACACACACACACTTACGTTGTGTTTTGTCCTGTGCAGATGTGCTGCAGACGTGACTGATGGGTCCCAGTACTTTGTGCTGCTGATGATCACAGACGGAGTTATCTCAGATATGGTGCAGACCAAGGAAGCGGTGGTCAATGTGAGTACTCACCGTAACTCACCGTAACTCACCATAACTCACTATAACGCAACGTAACTCACCGTAACTCACCATAACTCACCGTAACTCGTCATAGCTCACCATATCTCACCGTAGCTCACCGTAACTCACCATAACTCACCGTAACTCGTCATAGCTCACCATATCTCACCGTAGCTCACCGTAACTCACCGTAACTCACCATAACTCACCATAACTCACCATAACTCACCGTAACTCGTCATAGCTCACCATATCTCACCGTAGCTCACCGTAACTCACCGTAACTCACCATAACTCACCATAACTCACCGTAACTCACCATAATTCAATGTGTCATACCGTAACTAATCATAATTCTACAAGACTCACCATTGCTCACATTAGAAATCACATTCCAACTCACTTCTAATGTCATAAAAATATCCACGTGTTTGCCTGTGTTGAATACGACATACGCCCCTTTTTTCCCCAACATTTTCTAATAGGCTGCAGCTCTGCCCATGTCAATTATTATCGTGGGAGTCGGCCCTGCTGAGTTTGACGGTAAGTGTGTGTGTGTGCGTGTGTGTGTGTGTGCGTACCAAGGAGGGTTAGCTTCAGCTCCACTCTCACAAACATCAGTCTTTCAGGCCCTGTAAATGGCACGGTGCCTTCTGGAAGCTCACAGCTTCCGATTCCCTCATGAAACTCCAGTGAAGGACTTTAAGGATCAGCAGGCTATGTGATGGAACAACTGTAATTTCCTTCCCAAGGGGTTTAGGAGCAAATCTCGTACTCGCTCTCCGTCTTTAACAAAGGAAGTCCACGACATGCAATTGTCTCCGGCAGTTCTGACACACCCAATTGGATCCTGATTGGCTTGAGGGTTGCAAAATAGAGAGCGGAACAAAAGCTTGCACCCCGAAAAAGTTACCGTTTCTGTGGGCCTAGGGCGTCGTATAGGCGCCAATAACAAGAAACATTCGATAGCTTTCCAGGGGACGTGTGCGCCCATTTCTATCAACCCAAATAATCGTTAGCATTGCATTAGCCTTATGTGACTCCTGGATCATATTCAGCGATGGAAAACGTTTCGTTACTGAACACAAAGTCTGCAACTCGTGTTAGGCAACTCCTTATTGTACAAGAATTCCTCCCTGCGTGTTTCACTGTGTCTCACAGCACAAATAAGTATTTACCATCAGCGTACGTTAGCACATATGCTAGCACGTATGTTAGCATTGACAATTTACCAACACAATGAAACACAGCAGTTACACAACACTAACTTCAATATAAAAGAGGATAATGATAATGACTGACTAAGAACTATTCTAATAAGGTTCTGGACCACGACGCCGCTAGAAAGATATTTGGGAAAACCTGCCATTTATAAGAGACTTAATTGTTGTTTCAATTATAGTAACATGTAAACAGCGCAAGATAGACAAATAAATGTCAGAAATTGAACTTTGACCTGAAAAAGGAACATTCTGCATAATAAGTTCAGCGCTAGAAGTAAAAAATTAAAAAAATAGGTATGCCCTTTTATGTGAAAATGTTCTTTTAGGGAACCATTAATCGAAGGTTCTATATAGCAGGGGTTCCTAAACGTTGTGGCTGGAGCCCGGGCTCATCTGTTTGGGTGAAGGATTGTGCAGATGCTGGAAAACACTGTGTTGTGTTACAATCTTTATGCCTGACATGGCTGGAGTCTTCATTATCCCCAGGGGGCAATTAATGTTCCAGCAAAGTGTAGAAAACAGGAATATATGAAAACCTGACATGCAGGAAAAGTAATAATAACTCAAAAACGGTTTGAACAACCGTATGCGCACAGCACAGTTACAGCTTATTAAAAAAGGAAAGGCAGACGAGATAAAAGCTAGTCTTAAACACGCGTGTCTGTGAATCTGCAAGATGGAAGCATTTTAATTCCTCAAACAAGGCATTCTGGGAGTTCCTTAGAATGGATGGAACATTATGAAAACTATTACAGATGGGAGGAGTCAGTTACGTTAACATTCAGGTGGGAGGAGTCAGTCCTGTAAACATACAGGTGGGAGGAGTGAGTGAGTTTAAGATACAGGTTGCCGTAGTCAGGTAAGAATACACGTCGGAGAAGACAGGTTATGATACAGGTTGGGAAAATTTAGTCTGGCAAACAGTTACGTTAACATACAGGCAGGACTGACAGACAGAGCAGCAGGATGAAACTTCCAATTGTTAACAAATGTAAATAACCAGTCAAACAATATTTGTATTTCACAATAGATTTATTGAGGGGATCAAGTTGCCATCTATAACCTTTTCATAATTTTAGTTTAGATTTTAAGGACTTTGAGTTGGACGTTTGAGTGCCAGCACTTCTCAAGCAAGGCACTGATTTCCCATTACACACAGACAGCATCCATATTATAAACAGAGTTTTCTGTCAGGGAAAGTGCCACGGTATTTGTGTTGATCAATAAACGCTGCTGACAGACCAGTGATGGCAGCGAGCTCATTCACAAATCGATGGCCATATCCTCGGTCCTCCTTACGATGAGTTCTGAGATGGAAAGGTCACACAATTTAACAATCCCCTCCGGATTGATGTGTTTGGTCTTTCACCCTTGTAAGTCGTGAGCGTTTTTTGGTTCTAATGTGAGCTCAGGAAAAAGTTGATTAAATGTCTAACAGCTTAGTTTATCCTAAACAACATCAGGCAGTTCCTCTGCAATTTACGCCCATAATTCAGAGAGACCCAGGGGGATTTCCAGGAGGGTGAAAGCAGAGGCTTTAAGGCAGTTGTCTGTGTTTTTGATGGGTCCCCCTGGTTCAAGCCTAGACAGTCAGGTGAGGGAAGCACCATGTTACAGTGGTGTGTTACAGTGGTGTGTTACAGTGGTGTGTTACAGTGGTGTGTTACAGTGGTGTGTTACACTGGTGTGTTACACTGGTGGTTACACTGGTGTGTTACAGTGCTGTGTTACAGTGGTGTGTTACAGTGCTGTGTTACACTGGTGTGTGTGTTACAGTGATGTGTTACAGTGCTGTGTTACACTGGTGTGTGTGTTACACTGGTATGTTACAAGAAGTGAACATCCCCAAATATAACAAGAAGTGGATCTTGTGTGGTTCAACCGCGTCTACTTTTGCTTTCGGACCATAATGTTGACCCACCAACTCCCGTCTGAACACGCGTCCACATGCTTCTCCGACTCCTAAATATTTCGTCCACTTCAGATGTATTTCTGGGGGCCATTCCATGCTTTACAGAGGAAAGATCTGAGTGCACCTATCAAGGCGGAGTTGACACCACGCCGACGCGGAGTACGGTATATGTACTCGAGACAGCGGCTTGGACCCCTGGACCACCTCCTTCCGCAAACTTCCACCAAGTTTGTTTAAATATCAATATATATCTTGTCCTGTGCTTGTTCTCTCAAGCGCAGTGGAAAAATAACATGTTTTTATGTAGTTCCCCAAATACCAGTATCTGACAAACACCTGTGTCTCTGGGCATCATGGGATGTGTCAGTCCTCTCATGTAGTTTTTTTTTATGTACACAATCAATAAGATTTATCTCTGTGTTTTGAGGCGTATCATCTATTCTGCTGGCAGCGGTGATATCAGACGATGCGATTAGTTTGAGTCGTCTGGCTATTTTATCACCGCGTACGGCGTCACACATCGCCACGGCTTCAGGACAAATTGAAGTCCTCGCCATAATGTTCCATGTCTCATCGACCTGAGATGCAGCAGCCCGGAGCTCCTGTTCGTGGGTTTTATCGGTTCGCTTTTGGCTTCACGAATCTTACGACAAATACAAATGCTATTCAAACCGGTGTCCTCCGGATGTTCAGTGTGACCAGCTTTTCACAGGAAATGCACCCCAGTGAGGATGAGTGTTAGGGTCAGAATGAGACACGTGAATTTACCCACAATGCACTAGCATTGATATCTGTGGCTCTTTGCTGAAGCAGAGGGTCCAGCTCACCCTGGGCTACCCACCCACCCACTGGCATGTCCGGCTCACCCGGGGCTACCCACCCACCCACTGGCATGTCCAGCTCAATCTGGGCTACCCACCCACCCACTGGCACGTCCAGCTCAATCTGGGCTACCCACCCACTGGCATTTCCAGTTCATCCTGGGCTACCCACCCACCCACTGGCATGTCCAGCTCACCCTGGGCTACCCACCCACCCACTGGCACGTCCAGCTCAATCTGGGCTACCCACCCACCCACTGGCACGTCCAGCTCAATCTGGGCTACCCACCCACCCACTGGCACGTCCAGCTCACCCTGGGCTACCCACCCACCCACTGGCACGTCCAGCTCACCCTGGGCTACCCACCCACCCACTGGCATGTCCAGCTCAATCTGGGCTACCCACCCACCCACTGGCACGTCCAGCTCAATCTGGGCTACCCACCCACCCACTGGCATGTCCAGTTCATCCTGGGCTACCCACCCACCCACTGGCATGTCCAGTTCATCCTGGGCTACCCACCCACCCACTGGCATGTCCAGCTCACCCTGGGCTACCCACCCACCCACTGGCATGTCCAGCTCAATCTGGGCTACCCACCCACCCACTGGCACGTCCAGCTCAATCTGGGCTACCCACCCACCCACTGGCACGTCCAGCTCAATCTGGGCTACCCACCCACCCACTGGCATGTCCAGCTCACCCTGGGCTACCCACCCACCCACTGGCACGTCCAGCTCAATCTGGGCTACCCACCCACCCACTGGCACGTCCAGCTCAATCTGGGTTACCCACCCACCCACTGGCACGTCCAGCTCAACCTGGGCTACCCACCCACTGGCATGTCCAGTTCGTCCTGGGCTACCCACCCACCCACTGGCATGTCCAGCTCACCCGGGGCTACCCACCCACCCACTGGCATGTCCAGCTCACCCGGGGCTACCCACCCACCCATTGGCCGAGGGCAATCCTGGGATGGCACTCAAAAAAGGACGTTACGTAAAAAGATATTGAAATATATTCTCTTTCAGGGACAGCCCAATGACCATTATGGATTACTTTTTTTTGGATTTTCTTTATGTTCCCTTTACAGATTTTCCTCATATTAGCCAATGGTAGACCACCATATACAGTGAAGGAAGAAAGGATCATCTGCTGATTTTGTACGTTTGCCCACTGACAAATATCTGTTCAGTCTATAATTTTATTTTGGTAGATTTATTTGAACAGTGGGAGACTGAGAGAATAACAACATAAAATCCAGAATAACGCATTACATATAACTTATAAATTCATTTGCATTTTATACTGAAATAAGTATTTGATCCCCTGTCAATCTGCAAGATTTCTGTCTTTTATACAAGTAACGAGCTGAGATTAGGAGCACTCTCTTAAAGGGAGTGCTCCTAATTTCGTTTTGTTACCTGTATAAAAGACACCTATCTACAGAAGCAATTAATCAATCAGATTCCAAACTCTCCACCATGGCTGTCCAAAGGTCAGGGGCAAGATTGTAGACCTACACAATGCTGGAATGGCAGCAGACCATCGCCAACAGCTTGCAATATTGTTGCCTACTTTTCTTACCACGACATGTCTGCATTCTTCCTGACACAGTGAGAGAAGAACTGTTCTGTACAGCTGATACTTTCTGCTAATGAGGGAGCAGCAGAACAAAAACACCTGAGGAATGCTAATGCTAATGTGTAGTACGCCTATTCCAAAAGTAAATTGTCTAAGTAATTTGAAATAGAGTCTGGCTATTTTTAGGGAAAGAAAGCTGATAGGTGGACGTTTTTTTCCATGCTCAATGATAAGACGGTCTCTGTGGGACCTATTAGAGACTAAACAGAGTCTAGAGGTGGCTAGGCTAGGGAAGTGGTGTATGTGTTAGAGACTTTCTTAGAGGACATAGGTGGCTACGCTAGGGAAGTGGTGTATGTGTTAGTGTCTTTCTTAGGAACATAGGTGGCTACGCTAGGGAAGTGGTGTATGTGTTAAAGACTTTTGCAAGTGTATGTATAAAAGACAGAGTGAGTGAAAGGATGACGAAATTAAACTATGAGAGGGAACACAGGCTTAGGAAACTATGTATCATTTTATTAGCATTTGGCACCAGGGTAAGATTCCTAAGGACATCTTAATCAGACTGACAGAACTGGGCAGATGCACACATGACTGTAATCAGAGAGAAATAAAAATGACAGTTTCTCAGAGGTAGGGTTACTGGGTTAGGGATACAGGGTTACAGAGTTGGGGTTACAATCAATCAGAGTTGTAATCAAACAGTCAACGTACTTATTATTAAAGCCCTTTCTACCGCAGCAGTTTTCCTAAAGTGCTTTCATAGATACCTAGTCTGAAACTCAGGTAGGACCAGAAATGATGATTGAAATGTGGCCGGCAAAGAATCAATACGTTCCCTGAAATCCTGTTTCATCTGTTTCCAGCTCCTCATTTAAAGATCATAAGATCCCACATAGACAATGAAGAAATGTTGGGCGAGGAAGTATGTGGGATTTGGAGAAAAAAAGTATGGAGGATGAAAGTGTGTGTGTAATGAAAGTGTGTGTTTGTTATGTAGAGAGAGGCATAGTGTGTGCGCTTATAAGCACTTAATGTGGTTGTTTACTGTATTTGTGGTGTGTGATATTTACAGCGAAAGTTAGACAGTGTGTGTGTGTGCCCATCTGTCTATGTATGTGTGTGTCTGTGTGAGTGTGTGCACCCCTCTGCCTGTGTGTGCACATTTGTGTGTGTGTGTGCACCCCTCTGCCTGTGTGTGCACATTTGTGTGTGTGTGTGCACCCCTCTGCCTGTGTGTGCACATTTGTATGTGTGTGTGTGTGTGTGTGTGTGCACCCCTCTGCCTGTGTGTGCACATTTGTATGTGTGTGTGTGTGTGTGCACCCCTCTGCCTGTGTGTGCACATTTGTATGTATGTGTGTGTGTGTGTGCACCCCTCTGCCTGTGTGTGTGCACATTTGTATGCGTGTGTGTGTGTGTGTGTGTGTGGTTGTGACATTCAGGGAATGAGGAGGCTCTGGATAAGTCCCTGTGACTCAGCCGATGCCCCCCACATGCAGGGTTTACCCAAGACACGTGGCCCTCGTCCTTGCCCCCCCGCTGACCCCGGGCCTTCTCTGCTGGTCTCAGCACTGCTATAACCTACTGCCATCTGTCACCTCTGTGGGGACACCCATCTGTAGTCTGTCTGTAGTCAAAACACACTGCTTCCTCTTGTCCCAAACTGCGCAGGCCTTCTTCCTCTTGCGATAGGTGATGGCTCTGAAAAGGTCTCTCTGCCAGTGGTATAGGAGGGCGGGTGATGAGGGAGGGCGGGGTGATGAGGGAGGGCGGGTGATGAGGGAGGGCGGGTGATGAGGGAGGAGGGGTTTGAGGGAGGGTGGGGTGATGAGGGAGGGCGGGGTTTGAGGGAGGGCGAGTGATGAGGGTGGATGGGGTGATGAGGGAGGGCGGGGTTTGAGGGAGGGCGGGGTGATGAGGGAGGGCGGGGTTTGAGGGAGGGAGGGCGGGTGATGAGGGAGGGCGGGTGATGAGGGAGGAGGGGTTTGAGGGAGGGTGGGGTGATGAGGGAGGGCGGGGGATGAGGGAGGGCGGGGGATGAGGGAGGGCGGGGGATGAGGGTGGACGGGGTGATGAGGGAGGGCGGGGTTTGAGGGAGGGCGAGTGATGAGGGTGGACGGGGTGATGAGGGAGGGCGGGGTTTGAGGGAGGGCGGTGTGATGAGGGAGGGCGGGGTGATGAGGGAGGGCGGGGTTTGAGGGAGGGCGAGTGATGAGGGTGGACGGGGTGATGAGGGAGGGCGGGGTTTGAGGGAGGGCGGTGTGATGAGGGAGGGCGGGGTGATGAGGGAGGGCGGGGTTTGAGGGAGGGCGAGTAATGAGAGAGGAGGGGTTTGAAGGAGTGCAGAGGATGAGGGTGGGCGTGGTCAGAGAGTGTGACGGAAGAGTGAGGGCAGTGGAGTCAAATTGGTGTAGAGTCTGTCTATAACTCTGTCTCTGTCTATAACTCTGTCTGTGTCCCATAGCCATGGAGGAGCTGGACGGTGACGTGGTCAGAGTGTCCTCCAAGGGCCGCATCGCAGAGAGAGACATAGTCCAGTTTGTGCCGTTCCGGGATTACATCGACCGCCAGGGCAACCAGGTGCTCAGCATGGCACGCCTGGCCAAGGACGTGCTGGCAGAGATCCCTGAGCAGCTGCTGGGCTTCATGAAGACAAGGGGCATCATACCACACCCCGCCCAGCCAGCAGCCTCCTCGTCTGGCACCACCTGCTCTATCACCACCACCTCCATCACTACTACCACCTCCACGACGAGCTCACTAGGACTCAACAAACTACGCATCTGAGGAAGGATTAGGGGGTGGGGTCTGGGATTAGGGGGTGGGGTCTGGGATTTGGGGCCATTGTTTACACCATGTTAGTTTTAAGACGATACCTAAATAGACATCCTGTGCACATTCACACACACAGACGGACTGGAGCAGCCCCCCTCGCCGAGCCACAACAGCTGGCATGTGCAGCTTGACCATATGAGCGAGGTCCGATGGGTCCGTCGGATCTGTTGGATCCGTTTCCACGGTTGTCAACCGCCAATGAATCTCCTTGGCTTCTGTTGGTTTGCAGGGGTCAGGGACTGATCACCGTTAAACTGCTGAAAAAGCAAGTATATGTGTACTTTATAACAGACAAGACATACAGACAGGCAGACAGAGCAGTCAGTGTTTACCTTCTTCCTTCTGCCTCACTGGCTCTGCATGCAATGTGTGTGTTTTTTTCCCCGGTGTCTTTGTCATCCGAAACAGACCCACACTGGCCACTGGACTTGGCGTGGCAGCGTTCCACTTTGATCCATCTTTGGCCAATTTTCCATTTGTTTAATGACAATGTACGAAGTGAAGAATGTTGGACAATTGGTTGTTACACAAAACAATCGAACGTTTCTTCTCAGGGGACGATTTCGCGTCGAGTTCCTTCAAAAAAGATTCACGTGTGAGGTGGCCTCTGTACAGTCCTGTACTTAGCCTCGACATCTGCAGACGTTTTGTTCATATTTGTTTACATCTTTTATTTTGCGTTGACCAGTTTGACCTTGGGTCAACGAATAGTGAATATATTGTGCTATGCCAGTCCTCACTATATCTATGTACAAACTTGAATATTTTTGTCACTGTATACGTTGCCTCATGGGAAAATATGTCCCGTATAATTCCGAAATATCCCACGTGTTGAAATGTGTATATATACGTTTTAAATGACTGCCTGTGAAAATGTCTGGTTCAGATCGGATGAGAAAAACTGTGGCAGGACGTGTAAATATTTCAGTTACTTCACTTTTGTCATAAGAGCCTGATACCTAGCCAAGCGCACACACATGTGGAGGGATCGGCCTTCAAAACAAAGGGTCCTGCATTTGCAATAGACTTGAGACGGTGCATGAACCGTAATAGGAATGACCTTCAGCGCCACCAGTTATTTTCTACCACCGCACCAACTCCAGTCCAACTCCCAGGTTATTTCTGACCCAAGTCCGAATGTAGCCAGTACATTTTTTGCAGGTTTTATTTCCCATTTGAAGTTGTACCTTTTCCTAGCCTTTCGCCCCGGCGTCTAAATAACGAATCGGGTCGTTGGTGATGAAACCGCCTCCGTCTTTCAAATTCCACACGTCGAGCTCCTGTAAAGAACGACAAAGGGTTGACCACCAAAAGTGCTTAAATGTAGCAAATAACACGTGAAAGCTTCAGGATCACCTTTGTGTCCCTGACATTTTCTTTCGGGAAAAGGAGAGGCAAGGTGTACAGTGTGCCTGAGCAAAGGTTGCTGCTCCGGCCATCTGGGAGCTCTTAGCAAAATGTGTTTAAGACCACTTGTACATCCATCCAGTTTATTGCATAATTGTGACCATTCTCCACTCAGGCATGTTGTGAGGACGTTGGAATGAGCTGCTTACTTTGCAAATGTATGCACGGTTTATTTCCGCCACGGCTCTTGTTTCTCGGGATATGGGTCTATGTTCCCGTTGTTGTCTCCGCTGGGCTCACAGGCACTACACAAGTTTTATTTACAATGCATGTAACGTCATTTATTTTAATCGTGCCTTTGTTCTTGGAGAAATTCCTGGCATGAAGCAACATTTAAACACGTTCGTTTTTTGTTTTCCGAGTCGAAGTGTAATCTGACTCATTGGATTCCTCTTTCGCTCACACAATTACTCATTCACTTAAGTCGTCTATATAGCAGGATGCTACTATCTACAAAACCATTTAACAGCTTTCAATGGGACAACAAAACGCGGCTTCTCTGCACAAATTGGATGTCGCTGTTAAGCAAATTGCCCAAAAAAAAACAGTTTGCTGAGCTAGTGCCAAAAGTTAGCTTTGCTTTTTTGTTTTGACACAGCACTCAATGGGAGTGTTTTGACCAACACAGTGTAGTGGGAAAAATACTCTAGACACCCAAACCCATATTGAGATCAAACGTTTGAAGAAACAGCATTGTAACAGAAGACCTACCAGAGCCATGTTCTGATATCGATATCCAGTAGTTGTATGAAAGATTGTCTATGGCAAAGGAAAGGATTTGGACAAGTGGCCTTATTTTACACCATCATCTCGCTAGCGTGTGTTAGGATTATATTTTTATATTAGTCAACGCTCGTCACAAATCCATCATTTCGCATGCAAACTTAATTAGTCGACAAACTTTTGTTGGTCGTGACAATAACGTCACGTTTTAAATTGACTCAAACATTCCTAAACATTTGACAAGCGTCCGAGTGTTCTGTGATTGGTTAACATTTTTAGGAGACCTAATTGTAATACGTACTGCGTCAGTCTTTTCTTTTGTACACAGCGTAGTATAAAGCAACTGCCAACATTACACCCAAAAAGGATAATGAGACAGATGAATAGTAGATGGAATTCTGATACGCAACGTGTAAACATAGTGCATGGGTGAATATTAACCAATAGTGTTATGAAGTCAAACGTAAACCTCAATTCGCATCACCTGTACAATATTTTTGCATAAAGCATGACTGTCCGGCTTGGTGTTCTGTGTACCAGTATTTGTTTTACCTTCTTATTAAACTAGTCTTGAAGGGCATAATCTGCATAAATGCTGCTCACAATTCGCTTTGCACAGTGAAGTGTTTTGCGATCGTTTTCGCTTACAAGTATACCTAATGTAAATATATTGGAGTCCATACAGAATAGTATGTGACCGGTCTTCCTGAATTTCTTTCAACAACAATTATATAAACGTTATGTGTATCAATATTATTGTGTTTGTTTTTGTTGTTCGGGACATATTTGTAAGTTTGTCCGTTTGTTTTCTATGCTTTTGTTTAAAAATCTAATAAATATATATTGTTAATACTAATTCCAGTGAGCTTTTTTAATATGGTGTTTGTTATGGAATTAAGAAATGCATGAATATCTGCTATAAGAATCTGTAAAGTGAATCTTACTTTTTCAAATAGAAATAACTATTTTTGATGACCAGACATGCTTATCAAAACTTTATGCAAACATGTTTAAAAAAAATCCTCATTGTGAATCATTACAACTGGGAGATTCACACAAACTATTGTTTTGTTTAATTACATTAACAACTTGTATGTGTATGTATGTGTAAAGGGTTGCATGGAGCCCTAAAGTGCTAAATATACGTTTAAAAAAATATATTACTGTTAAAACGTTAAAAGTTTGTTATAAGTTTCAGTGGCCAAAAATGAACTTATAGTGCCACCTTTTGGTCCTCAATAAAAATGCAATGTTATTAAAAATATACACTGCTCAAAAAAATAAAAGGGAACACTAAAATAACACATCCTAGATCTGAATGAAATAATCATATTAAATACTTTTTTCTTTAGTTCAATGTTCTGACAACAAAAGCATACAAAAATGATCAATGGAAATCAAATGTATCAACCAATGAAGGTCTGGATTTGGAGTCACACTCAAAATTAAAGTGGAAAACCACACAACAGGCTGATCCAACTTTGATTTAATGTCCTTAAAACAAGTCAAAATGAGCCTCAGTAGTGTGTGTGGCCTCCACGTGCCTGTATGAACTCCCTACAACACCTGGGCATGCTCCTGATGAGGTGGTGGATGGTCTCCTGAAAGATCTCCTTCCAGACCTGGAATAAAGCCTCCGCCAACTCCTGGACAGTCTGTGGTGCAACATGGCGTTGTGGATGGAGCGAGACATGATGTCCCAGATGTGCTCAATTGGATTCAGCTCTGGGGAACGGGCGGGCCAGTCCATAGCATCAATGCCTTCCTCTTGCAGGAACTGCTGACACACTCCAGCCACATGAGGTCTAGCATTGTCTTGCATTAGGAGGAACCCAGGGCCAACCGCACCAGCATATGGTCTCACAAGGGGTCTGAGGATCTCATCTCGGTACCTAATGGCAGTCAGGCTACCTCTGGCGAGGACATGGAGAAGAAATGCCACCCCACACCATTACTGACCCACCGCCAAACCGGTCATGCTGGAGGATGTTGCAGGCAGTAGAACGTTCTCCACGGCGTCTCCAGACTCTGTCTTGTCTGTCACATGTGCTAAGTGTGAACCTTCTTTCAACAGTTAAGAGTACAGGGCGCCAATGCCAAATTCTCCAATCTTGGTGTTCTCTGGCAAATGCCAAACATCCGGCACGGTGTTGGGCTGTACCTTATACCACCCTCATGGAGACTGTTTCTGACCGTTTGAGCAGACACATGCACATGTGTGGCCTCCTGTAAGTTATTTCGCAGGGCTCTGGCAGTGCTCCTCCTTGCACAAAGGCGGAGGTAGCGGTCCTGCTGCTGGGTTGTTGCCCTCCTACGGCCTCCTCCACATCTCCTGATGTACTGGCCTGTATCCTGGTAGCGCCTCTATGCTCTGGACACTACGCTGACCGACACAGCAAACCTTGCATTGATGTGCCATCCTGGATGAGCTGCACTACCTGAGCCACTGTAGACTCAGTCTCATGCTACCACTAGAGTGAAAGCACCACCAGCATTCAAAGGTGACCAAAACATCAGTCAGAAAGCAATAAGTTGTCTGTGGTCACCACCTGCAGAACCCCTCCTTTATTGGGGGTGTCTTGCTAATTGCCTATAATTTCCACATGCTGTCTATTCCATTTGCAAAACAGCATGTGAAATAGATTGTCAATCAGTGTTGCTTCCTAAGTGGACAGCTTGATTTCACAGAAGTGTGATTGACTTGGAGTTACATTGTGTTGTTTAAGTGTTCCCTTTATTTATTTGAGCAGTGTATATTTTCAAGAGCACAAACAAATCCACACACGTTTACATTCGGAAACCCCTCAGGACCTGCAGCTAACACAGAATTACAATACAGTTGGGAAATGACATACACATAGATCCAGTTCATCGGTTTATAAATCATCCATTCCAGGATGTATTTCTAATCTAGGGAACCGAGTCGACCGTTCACGTTGAACGGCATTCCGGATCTACTCCTTCCGCATTCGTGTGAAGGGCGGGCCTTAAATGCACCGCCGCTACAGGGATACCAAAATGGAAATCCAGGGGCTTTCTAGTGCCCGAAACATTCACTGTCAACATGGCGCCTCGCGCCGAACAGCTTCGTCTTCACTTCAGCAGACGCCGGGAACACTCTCGCGCCTCGTTTCTAATGACAACGACGGCGCGGACGAAGGCTCGGAGTCGCACAGGCTCGCGAGTGACAACAACAACAATAGGACATCTCCATTTTGCCTACTGCCTGCAGAAAATGGCAGCGGCGTATGCCTACCCGTCTGCCGGCAGAACGGTAACGCTAAAAACAATTGCCCCGTTCAAAACACGCTGAACGAGAGGGAGCTGAACGCCGCACCGTCGCCACAACAGGATTCACCGCGGACGGCTGACCAGTGCGATGGGGACAGCGGGGCCGGCATATTGCAAATGGCGTCGCCTGTCTCCGAGGGGGAAGACGAGCTGCGTTCACGGCGACGGCAGCACTCGCCACCTTCGGTTTTACGGCAGCGACATGAACACGGCGCCTTCCTGTCGCCGTCAGTGGCCACTAGTGAGAGCAACAGCGGCACGGCTAGCGCTAACAAAAACACCACCGATGATTTCTATGTTGTTTTCAACGTTGTACGCGGAGAGGACGGCGATGATATCACCAATAAAGACCGTTGGACGCGTCCGTTAAATCATGGCGACGCGATAAGCGGTGAGACGCTAGCTCGTCCCAAACGCGATTTATGTAATTCGATGGAGGTTCAAAACAACGGTGTTCTCATTACATCCGACGAGAACCTGGACGGTTTCGTATCCGGGGGCCTGGGCCGAGCTGTTAGTCTGTGTAACGTGTTAAATTCGGGCTCAAATAGTGAGGGCGAGGCGGCGACTCTGACGAATGACAACAGGTCCGTGTGTTATTATGAAACGGAAATTGAGAACGCAGCGTTGACACACGAATATGGCGAGAATACGTGTCGCCGCCAGGTTCCCATTGAAAATAGTGAAGGGCCTTATCAGTATCGATCCAAGACTGAAGCGAAACATAGTACTACTGTCGCGACTTCAGGGAACACAGATATTATGGAAATTAGCGACCCCACTATGGACACTTCCGACTTTATATCCGACGCATGCGCGGGCCTCTCTCCCTCAGCCAGGGCCTCAAACAGTACCTCCACCTCCACCAGTGAGACCTTTTCCGGAACCATCATGATAAACAACCAGAGCATCATTGTCACCATAGAGAATGGCATACTGACTTTGGCTGCGCCCCCAGAAGGCTACACCCACAAAGACGACGGTATGGTCGGATTGAAGGAGCACCTTGGCATGAAAGATCACGAGGACATCGTGCTCCTCAACTACGACAGCGGGACAAAATCCATTGGGAAAATCAGCAACGTGGCGGTTATCCGGACGGGACACCACGAGGAGCCCAGGTGTAGTTTGTCCGCGAGTGACTCCGAACTGGCTCTCGTTGACGACTGTTTGCTGTCAGAGTTGGGTGTCTCTCCTGACTCGTGCCCAGTCGTCAAGCAGGAGAATGGCGCTCCCTGTGCCATAAGCGAGCACGACATGTTGGCACAACGCCCGGGTGGTTCGTCCATTGACTGTGACGACGAGGACTTTCTCCCCATTGGCTTTGCCGCGGCTCCAGGGCTTTCCAAAAAAGGTGCCTTAGTCACGTCGTACCCCTGTCCTCAGCCGGGCTGCCCCGGCTCTTTCGACACAAGGCAAAAGCTCAAGATGCACCTCCTCAACCACACGGAGGGCCAGAGGCCCTTCAGGTGCACGTTCGAGGGCTGCGGCTGGGCCTTCACCACCTCCTACAAGCTGAAACGCCACCTCCAGTCCCACGACAAGGTGCGACCGCATCGGTGCGAGTGGGAAGGCTGTGGCCGACGCTTCACCACCGTGTACAACCTGAAGGCGCACGTGAAGCAGCATGACCAGGAGAACACCTTTGCCTGTGAGATCTGCAGTGAGCGCTTCCGCAGTGCCACACGCCTGGCCAACCACCAGCGGGCACATTTTGAACCAGAGAGGCCTCACAAGTGCGAGTTCCCAGGTGAGACGGACGTCTTTTGGCCGTGGACTAGTTTGTCTTGTGTCTGCTCTGTATTATGGCTGTTGACTCTGGTTCTCCTGGGTGTTTTTTTAGTTAAGTTATTGTTCATATTTTCACACAGTTGTTGCCTTTTACGTGACAGTTGTGGAAGGTAGGTTTGTTTTGCGCGCGTGTGTATAACATTTCTGTCTGTGTGTGCATCTCATCAGGCTGCGAGAAGACTTTCATCACCTACAGCGCCCTGTTCTCCCACAACCGCACACACTACAGGGAGACGGGCCAGTTCACCTGCACTTACCCTGGTTGTGACAAGCGCTACGACAAGGCCTGCCGCTTGAAGATCCACATGCGCAGCCACACCGGTACGACCCAGTGACCTTGCATGGGCATACATTTTGTTGTCAGGACGACTGCCGTGTTGTTTTTTCGTTTGAGAGCGACTGGCAGATTTGCCAGCGCGATCCTTTGACAAGGATATTATCCAAACACGGATTGTGCTGGCTGTTTCGTCGGCAGGACGACCCTGGCTAAGTCTCTCTTTCGGTTTCAGGCGAACGGCCGTTCATCTGCGACTCATTGGCCTGCGGCTGGTCCTTCACCAGCATGTCCAAGTTACTGAGACACAAAAGGTAACGTCACTCTGCCCCTCACTCCACTGCCCGCCCCGTGTTCTCCAGCACGTTGTACTGGTCCGGTGTCTTAGCTCAGGCATTCTGTTCTAAATGCCCCCCCCCCACGCCCTTCTGTTCCAGGAAACACGACGATGACCGGCGTTTCACCTGCCCAGAGGAGGGCTGTGGCAAGTCGTTCACACGGGCTGAGCACCTCAAAGGCCACAGCATCACTCACCTGGGGACCAAACCCTTTGAGTGCCATGTGGATGGTACGAGTCATTTCTGTCATTGCCAGTTTGAAAACTTAACTCTGTCATCCTTTCACACCCGGGTGGTTGTTAATTAAGAAATGTATGGGTCCCTTTTTTATGTATTTTAGGCTGCAGTGCCAAGTTCTCAGCCCGCAGCAGTCTGTATATCCACTCTAAGAAGCACAAGCAGGACGCGAGCAGTTTGAGGACACAGTGTCTGGTGGCCAGTTGCAGCAAGCATTTCTCCTCCCGCAGCAGTCTGAAGAGCCACATGTTCAAACACCACCACCTCAGCGCTGGTACGAAACACACACACACGCATACTTCCTGAAGAGATGCATGTTTAAACAACACTACCTCAGCCCCGGTACAAAACACACACTTCCTGAAGAGCCACATGTTCAAACACCACCAGCTCAACTCTGGTTTAAAACTCTCACACACACATAGTTTCTCATGAATAACATTTTTAAACAACAGTTTGTCTCTCCAATCAGACGTGCTGAGTCGACTGGAGGCCACGCCCACCCTGACCCCCAGCAGTGAGCTGGTAAGTGGTCCCATAACCATGGGAGCAGTCCCGGGGCCCAGTGGGAGTGACCAGCTGGCCAACCTGGACCTCAGCTCCCTGTTGTCTGCTGGTCCCAGCGCCCACGGAGTACGGGTACCAGTAGATGGCACCGGTCATCTGGGCACTTTCACCATGGACCTGGCACTGGTGAACTCTGGCATCCTCACCATAGACCAGGCCTCAGTCAGTACCGCCCTGAGTGCGTCGGGGCATTGTGCCGCCCTGGCCAAAGGCTCCGTGGACCCGCTTGTTTTGGCCGCGGGGTCGGACATGGGCCTCCTGCAGGGGCCGGTCGACGGTGTCCTCCCCCACCGGGGAACCCTCGCCCTGGACGAGGTGCAGACAGTCAACCAGGATGACGTGGGCTCCCTCGTCGCCCTCACCTTGCAAGCCGCCGCCTCCTCAGACCACCTCGCCCTCAGCTCCTCTGGCACGCCCTCCCCCTCGACTCTGGCCGGGGCCCCTGGGCTCCTTGCATCTCCCGCCAAGGTGTCGGACGCTGGAGGGGATATGGGCGGGAGCGGGCAGAGGCTGGGCTGTGTGGAGGAGCTGGGGCAGCTGGAGGGAGGCAAGACGCTGGCCCAGTTTGTGTTTCCAAGCCAATGCGGCCCATTTAGCCCGCAGAAGGAACCCAAGCCCGGCCACGGCTCAGCATGTTCTTTCCCAAATCCATTTAAGGTTTGTTCCCAGATCAGTTGTTATTGTTGTTTCTTCCTGTTTTTACTTTTGTTTGGACTCATCGTGGTCGTTTCTTGGCTCCTGTTCTCTCCCTAGTCGCTCTTGCAGGAGAGTAGTGGCTCGGCACGGACCGATTACAGAGCTATTCAGCTGGCTAAGAAGAGGAAACAGAGAGCCCCCTCTGCCGGTTCAGGTACCTATTTACAAAATGTTGATAAGTGTGGGTGGAGTACCTGTGGAAAAAAATTACTAAAACCATTGTGTGTTTTTGTCAAAGGAAGCTCAGGATTGGGTCAGAGGAAGAGTAAAGGCGGGATATCTAGCAGTGCCACGTCGCCATTGGCTGCCACGCGTTTTGGGGATGGTTCCGCGGCGGCCAATGCGGGGCTCACCCTCCGCGACCCTGTGACGGGGACCCAGTATGTCCAGATTCAGCTCCTGCAGGTGAGAAGGAGCTCTAACGGCCACATCTGGGCAAAATAAGGAGAGGCCACAACAAAAGAGTGAGGCAGATTGTGATTGTAATGACATTGTGTGTGTGTGTGTGTGTGTCAGGATGACCCGGCCAGTGACGGGGACCTTGCCTTCCAGCTTAGCTCCCAGCCGTCCAACACGTCCCACTCCCAGCTCACAGTGGACCTGCCAGTCAACATCCTACAGGTGAGCACGTCCCATGGAAACACGTTTTACACAATGACATTAGTGTTGCATTTTTAGTTTTACGTGATTATAAGCAATTTCAGATTTATTCAAAGCCACCTAGCCTGACTGACTGCATGTTACTACACAGAGAAGGGCTCTGTAATGGACAGGTTTAGTGAGGCAGGGCCCAGAAATCTAAATGAGTGTGAGTGTGCGTGGCGTGGCGTGCGTGGCGTGTGCGTATATGTTGTTGATAACTAGTATGTTGCTGATGACTAGTTCTCATTTTATCACATACTGACACGGGCTTGTGTATAAATGTCCACAAGTGAGGTACACCTGACCGCAGCCAGAAGTTGTAGAAGCAAAGAAGTAATTTGTTTCCCATTCCTCAGGAACCTGCTGTTATGGCGGAGGACGACAATGGCTCTGACAATTCCCAGTTCACAGGAAGCACCATCAACCTGCAGGACCTGGAGTGAGACCAAACCCCCCTGGACAACGACCACTGAGGAGGAGGAGGTGATGCTGGGAGGCCACAGCAGGAGATCCTGGGACAACTCTTAAGAGGATCTGGGTGCTATACAGAACATGAGATTAAGTCCTAACCGGTGACTTTACTCCCCTGCGGTGTGAACAGACCCGTTTCCACACAGCTAAAAAGTTTACAATTCAGAGAAACCGACAAAAAGTTGAATTTCGGCAACAGGAAGTCAAGACCCTCTCCTGCTAGAGAAAGTCAAAAACAACGTAGAACAAAGCCGGAAGGGTCGACGAGTGTGGAAAACCCGAACAAGGTGCATCTTGGGAGGGATCGTGTAATCATAATTCGACGGGTTCCATTTTGGGACTTCTCCTCACCCTCATTGCTGTATTTCTGAAATACTGTTTGTACCACAATCATGATTGCGAGAGAGATTGCTGTCTTTTTAACAGGCACTGTTGTTTTGCACATACAGTTAGTCTCTCCGGTCAACCTGACATCTTGTCGGTCCCTTGATACAGTGCCACATTGGACTGTCCACAATGCCTTTTTTTACGGTCTCAATGTACTGTGCCCGCTGAACCGCTGAACATATGCTTCCTGTTGGTTTTTACGTATTCTGGTGGCAGAGCTGATTTATTTTTTTATGGCTGTCAGAAAAGTGGCGGAATAAGACGTGAGCATTCCATGTTGGGGAAAAAACCCTGTGAGTCCACGTGTTTATATCTGTAATGATTGTCTGTATGTGATGACTTTCATCTACTTGTTATTTATTAGCTTTTGGTTTAAAAAATGGCTCATTGCAAATGCTGAGAGTTCAAATAAAGGAACGAAGCTCAATTTCACATTTGGTCTGTTTTCTGCTGACAGTGGTGCATGGATCCACTGACTGATCTGTTTTTATCTTTCTTAAATTTGTTTTGGGCTTCGCCCGACTTTATGCAAATGATGAACCAAAACTATATCTGGCATTTTTATTCACAGTAAAATTCTTACTTTTAATCATTATAGAATTACGTGCAAAGATGAGATTTTCTATTGCAACTATATTAGTCCTGTAACCTCAATAGAATTTGTCATATAGATACGCTAGATTCAAGGCAGCTAAATCCTCCTTGCGCGTTGGCAACTCCAGGTGCTGCTACCGTGGCGATCGGAATGTTTTCATGTCATTTCAATTCAGCCTCTAGTGAGGCAGGTCAGGTGACGTCCTGTCGGAAGTGACTAGGTAAAGAAGTAAAGGTAGTCCTCTTTCTCCTTGTCTGAGATGTCGCACGCCTGGCTGGTCTTTAGCTTGCGGGTGGGGGGCTGCGATCTGACCATCAGTTTCTTACCAGTCTGAAAAGAAATGTGTTATTTGTTACATGTTTGTCAGACCATATGCTAATTGTCTGTGGCAGTGGTTCTCAAACTGTGGCACGCGTACCACTGGTTGTACGTAACATTTTGTCTTGTATGGTGTACATTAGTTAGGGATGATCAGAGGTGGTACTTAGACTGAATAGTTTGAGAAGCTCTGGCCTATGGTGTTTAGTGGACAACCTGCAGTAGTCAGTTGAAGTCATCAAGTCAAAGTCTTTCATTGGTCAAATGCACTCATTACTGCATCACTCTGAACAATGAAATTCTTATAGCAAGGCATGGAACATCCAACACATTAATTAATGAAGAAAAAAATATCAATCATACAATGAAAACTAGTAGCAATTGTAGCGAATTGGCTTGTGTCCGGTTGTGACATACCTTTTTGTTTATGTCGGCCTGGGCTCGTGCCAGAGCCTTGCGGAGTCTCTCCTCCTGATGCTGCTTCACCTGATGCATCTTGTCATCACGCAACCTGGGGAAGAAAACAAGCGGGATGGGGAACTACTTTGCAGTCCAAAACTTTGTGTTAATGTAAGATGTTAGTTGTTTTAGACAACCTGAATACCTGAGCCTCCTCTCCTGCCCCATACCTGAGCCTCCTCTCCTGCCCCATACCTGAGCCTCCTCTCCTGCCCCATACATGCGCCTCCTCTCCTGCCCCATACATGCGCCTCCTCTCCTGCCCCATACCTGCGCCTCCTCTCCTGCCCCGTCCCTGCGCCTCCTCCTGCCCCGTACCTGAGCCTCCTCTCCTTCTCCTTGGCCCTCTCAGCCAGCAGCAGCCTGTCTCTGGGGATCAGCTCCACCTTCTCCAGCAGAACTCCCAGACGGTTCTCTATGGCTGTAAGCATCTGCAGGGTGCTCAGGTTGGCCTCACTGTCGCCCACACAGGCCCGGTACACCTCAGCAACCTTAGAGTCCAGGGAGTCTAACACGCCCTCCTATAAAGCACCAAAACCAGGGATGAATGGACGAACAGTGTGACAGATGGGTCACATATGTGGTAAGGACAGGTAGTTCCTCTCCTAATCAGGTACATGTTGAACCTGGGAACCATGGGAGGGCACTACTAACAACCAGGTAGGTCCATAGCCCTGATCTAAGGTTGGTGCCAGGTTTTAGTACTAATGTTATTATTCGGGTTGGTCCTTTGAGAAACCTGCACAGATCTAGGAACAGTTTCACCAGGGTCGGCCGTTGGTGGCTGGACTGACGCTAGAGCAGTCTCAGGTCAGAAACCTTACGTTTTCCCACCTGTTGGTCGGACTTGTACTCCCCGAAGTTGAAAAGGCGGGACATCAGCTCCAGCTCGTCAGCCCGCTCCGTCTCCCTGTGGATGGCATTGGTGATCACGTCTATCTGCTGGGTCAACTGGTCAGTCTCCACCTCCCTGTGGAGAAGGAGATGGGGTTGAACAGGTGGAGGAATGAACAGGTAATGAGGGATGGAGTGGTGTTGACGGAGAACTTTCAAGAGGGCAATATCAACACATCCACTCCTTCCTCATAATCAGACAGCGTTGGGCTATTCAGCCCAGTCCTGATGGGTCAAAACATGTGTGGTTATAGTATCAACGTACAATAACACCATCCCTTCTACCCATCCTGGAGCAGAGATCACATTGTCGGTGCGTGGAACTACATTATTGACAGTAAATTTACAACACCATTGAACAGACTAGCACTTTTGTGAGTGATGCTATCCAGACCCCTAACTTTACATTGCATTGATCGCTGACCAAGCTCTGACCGTCTTACATCTTTTTGCGGTTGTGGTCCATGACCTGCCGGAACTCCTCCAGGGCCTCTTCGGTCTCCCTGGAGTTCTGGATTAGAGAGAGGTTCTGCTCCTCCAACTCCGTCAGCAAATCCAGCAGCTGCCGCGGGTCCTTGAAGTATAGCTCTGGGTTCTCCTGTAGGGGGCGACAAAACCCATGGTATACGGTAGGTGGCTTTATAAAACATTTAAGGAAATATTTTTACAGGAAAATATTTATGGTCTCTGTGTGTTTTCAAAGAGGCAGGGACTTAAAACCCCCATCTAATGTGCTATTTTAATTGATTGTGATTTCGCAATACAGGAGTTTAAGGCGTGGGAGTGTATCTGAGTTAGTGTTTGAGTATTTTCAAATGCATTCAACGTGCAGAAAAATTTTAGACTACTTAAATGTTAAATGGTTTCCTTCATTGAAATCGACACTTGGCGCATCGACCACTGACAGATATTCTCCAGAACCCAGTTCTTCTCCGACGGAATTCACTATCCTCAAATTAACAAACGAACCTCATATTCGGGGCTGTCTGTGTCCAGATCTGCCACAGTCCAGTTCTGACTCCTAAAACAGGCAGGAATTGAGCACTGTTGTCAACCGGAAAGCATTTAACAACACAGACGTACAAACACTCAAACACTCACTTTTCACTTTGGCCTGTAAACTGTCTTGAGGGGGCCCTTGCACTCCGTACAGGGGGCAGCTCTCTGCCCGGATGGAACACCCTGCTCTCCGTGCCTGTGTGTGTGTGTGTGTGTGTGTGTGTGTGTGTGTGTGTGTGTGTGTGTGTGTGTGTGTGTGTGTGTGTGTGTGTGTGTGTGTGTGTGTGTGTGTGCGTGTGCGTGTGCGTGTGCGTGTGCGTGTGCGTGTGCGTGTGCGCGTGCGCGTGTGCGTGTGTGCGTGCGTGCGTATCCATGTGTGTGCATGTGTGTGAGAGAGAAAGAAAGAGCCAGAGGGAGAAAAACAAGGTACATTTAGTGCATAGCAAAACGATAGCAAAACACATAAAGTGTATAAATATAGTACATATTTTCTTCTCTTCTTTTCTAACTGCCTAGACCTGTTTGGTGTGTGTGTGTGTCTGAGAGAGAGAGAGAGAGAGAGTTTGAAAAAGAGGATTCAAATAGGCAAACATAAAATAAACAAATAATAAATAACTAACACATACTGGAACGTATTTTCCTCGTAGCCTGCTCGTCTCGGTCTTTGAGCTTGTTTTTGGTGGCAGACTTCAGGCCCTTGGCCTTGGCCTTGATCTTGTTCTTCTGTTCCTCTTGCCATTCTGGTGGGGACAACTTGAACAAGAAATCCTTGTACATGGTGTACTCCTTCAGGATGTCCTCAAATTTAGAGATCTCACTGAGTGAGGAGCGCATGGACAAAGAGAAAAGGGTATGAACGTGGCGTTTAACTTTTGTATACTACATGTAGTGACACTTCTTTATACCCGCCTATCAATGGCCAGAACCCTGGCTGTGTTCTTCTGTGATACCCACCTCCTAATGGCCAGAATCCTGGCTGTGATCTTCTGTGATACCCACCTCCTGATTGGCCAGAATCCTGGCTGTGATCTTCTGTGATACCCACCTCCTGATTGGCCAGAATCCTGGCTGTGATCTTCTGTGATACCCACCTCCTGATTGGCCAGAATCCTGGCTGTGATCTTCTGTGATACCCACCTCCTGATTGGCCAGAATCCTGGCTGTGATCTTCTGTGATACCCACCTCCTGATTGGCCAGAATCCTGGCTGTGATCTTCTGTGATACCCACCACCTGATTGGCCAGAATCCTGGCTGTGATCTTCTGTGATAGCCACCTCCTGATTGGCCAGAATCCTGGCTGTGATCTTCTGTGATATCCACCTCCTGATTGGCCAGAATCCTGGCTGTGATCTTCTGTGATAGCCACCTCCTGATTGGCCAGAATCCTGGCTGTGATCTTCTGTGATACCCACCTCCTGATTGGCCAGAATCCTGGCTGTGATCTTCTGTGATACCCACCTCCTGATTGGCCAGAATCCTGGCTGTGATCTTCTGTGATACCCACCTCCTGATTGGCCAGAATCCTGGCTGTGATCTTCTGTGATACCCACCTCCTGATTGGCCAGAATCCTGGCTGTGATCTTCTGTGATACCCACCTCCTAATAGCCAGAATCCTGGCTGTGATCTTCTGTGATACTCACCTCCTAATGGCCAGAATCCTGGCTGTGATCTTCTGTGATACCCACCTCCTGATTGGCCAGAATCCTGGCTGTGATCTTCTGTGATACTCACCTCCTAATGGCCAGAATCCTGGCTGTGATCTTCTGTGATACCCACCTCCTGATTGGCCAGAATCCTGGCTGTGATCTTCTGTGATACCCACCTCCTAATGGCCAGAATCCTGGCTGTGATCTTCTGTGATACTCACCTCCTAATGGCCAGAATCCTGGCTGTGATCTTCTTTGTTTCCGTCGTCTTATCCATTTTCACTTTGGTCTCCAACTCAGCACTATGGAGGTGACATGGTTTCACTTTAGGATCTAGAAAATGAAGCACTCCATAGAAAATGAAGCACTCCATAGAAAATGAAGCACTCCATAGAAAATGAAGCACTCCATAGAAAATGAAGCACTCCATAGAAAATGAAGCACTCCATAGAAAATGAAGTATTCCATAGAAAATGAACTACTTCATTGCTCTTCGCACGTCAATGACCTCTCTGAAGACTTGCAAAAGAGCTTCATGGGTTGACATTGTGTTGTGTGAATGTTGTGTGTCAGTCGCTCACACTTTGATGGCCTCCACAGAGTTCTTGTCGTTCTCTTTGAGGAACTCGTCAAACATGGCAGCGTTGTTCTCCAGGAAGTGCTCGGCGCGCGTTAGCTTCATCTCTTCGTTCGCCGCCACTTTCTCCAGTTGTTCTATCTCGCCACGCTTCACCGCCAGAGAATACTGGATCAGCGAGTCAGAGAGAGGGGGAGGAAGAGAAGGGAGGGTGGACGTACGGACGGACAGATGGAGGGATGGGAGAGACAAAGATGAAATGAGGGAGACTGGTGATGTCAGTAGCAGTCACATGATGGGGGAAGTGAAGGAATCTACCCCTGACTGCACATGCTACAATGGCTCCTGATCAACTAGGAAACGTGGGCGGTTTTTCGTACCTCCAGCAGAAACATCTGTCTTTTCTTGGATATATACTCTTGTATACTCTCTTTCTCAATATTGCGATCTGAGGAAAAACGGCACGGTTGGTTAGTGTGGTATTGTCTGCTTGATGTAAAAGGGCTACCCAAACACCTCACAGCAGCAAAAAGTTACACCACGCCCATATATTTGTTTTATGGAGGACCGCTTCCCCACTTTCTGGTCAGTTTGCCGGAATCCACCTTTGATCATGGCCATTCTCATGGCAGGGCTGTTTTGTAGCTGGGTGCGGCTGCTTTCCTTCTCTCCCGGCTGGGATGAGTCCTCTTCATCTAGCCCCTCTCTCAGCTTCCTGCGGAGGACAGTCTGCTTGGCCTTTACGCGGCCTGCGTAGGTCACTTTTTCATGGACACGCAAACCCAACTGGCTTTGCAACTCCTGTGAGAGAACGGTGACAGGTTGAATAGAGTTGACGGAGATGACAAAACAATGCACTTATGTGGCCCTGTTTACACCTAGTGCCAACATGTGTCCACACTCTGACTGCTTTCTTCATGATGATGTAGACGAGTATAACTGGCAAAATCAAGATGATGTAGACATTTTTAGACTTAGGAAGTTGAAACATGCCCAACTATTTATAGTCACACACACAAACACACCAGTTTCCTGTGCTCCTTTTCCTTGTTCCTGAACAGGATCATGTCAACGTCATCAGGCATTTTGAAAGGATTCACCTCTGTCTTCCTTTTGCCACGGTCTTCACATGTCGTAGTCCAGGCGGGTACAAATGCCAACAAAGAAAACCATGTTAATCTGAACCATGCATTTAAACCAGCGGCTGTAAAATAAGTTCTCTAGGGCAGCATGTTTGTAGCACCAGCACGCATAAATGATTATGCTTCATCTACAGCCAATGACCAAGTAAGATTCACCATAATCTACAACTAAGTGGGTTAAGAACAATCTAATTTGGGTCAAATAGAATCCAGCGAATGGAATTGGAACAGGCGGTTCCCATGGTTATTTGGCGGAATCATTCTAGGGTAAAATCAGTGAAAATATTGATGTGAAAATAGTTGATTATTTGTCAGTGATCATTCACTGCAATAAATAATACCTGAAGACAACAAGGCCATAGTTGAACGTGTCGATTGGCTGACTGTTTGTGGATCTGACATTGGGATTGGTCCTTTTTCTGTAACATGGAGGAAGTCAGAACTAGAATGAATACCCAGTAGAAGCCGTAGTCTACGGTAGGCTAGTGCTTTGTCAAAACACCTCAAAGGCAACCATATGTGTTTTGGGGTTGCTGCCATTATATAGTCCATTATCTGTGGGTAACAACATACCAGAACTAGAAAGTAAATGCCAGTTTGCCTACTCAAGGGTGGTACCAAGACTGGAACTTTAACCTATGTCCAGGGGTTAATATATGTAGCATACAACATTACCATGGTGAATATGGTAACAAGTTAATTCTAGAATGCTAATCATTATTCTAGAATGATACATTCTATGGTTACAAAAGTTGACCCACAGTGTATCAGCAATGTTGCCCAAAAAAGCTATCCGTCATGTGCCAACTATTTAAAAACGAATATTTATGTATTGAATTAATTTACTTACCTTAAATTTGATTTGTCCCTCACAATGTCTCGTTAAAACACTGCATTTATTCTAGCATGTTGAGAGTGTTTTGCCCTTTTAACTTGGTAACTGGAACTCGATTGTTCAGAGTTTGCGTTCCGTTGCTGGGGCAACGTCATTGTTCAGAGTATATATATTTCCTTACCACTAGATGACGCTGTTTCCCAACTTCCTTAGTCCCACTTTTTATGCTGCTGCATATTATTAAAGGACTCAAATAAATTCACATTTATATTAAACAATAAATTGGCCTGAAGTTGTATTTGTCAACTTTTGGCACAAAAACTTCCGATTGATTATTATTGCACAATGTTGTCTTCAGTTAAACGCTATGAAATTCAATTGATTTAGTTTTATGATGATGACATTGAGTACTTTAACATCTATCAGCAGCTTCTTTTTCCCCCAAAAAATATCTAACATTGTTTACCTCTTCGAATTTGTCTTTAATTTTATATGTGTGTACTTAATATATGTGTGTAATTACGGTAACTTGTAATTTGATGCATTGTGTTTCTATATCTGTACTTTCCCTCACAGAAAATAAAAGTTGTTTGACTTAAATTTGTATTTAGTTGATTTATATAGTCCATGTGCTCATTTACTCCAAAAGCATATATATAAAAAAATATGCATGAACTGGATGACATTGAAGACTGGAGTCTATTTCCACATGTGTCCTCCAAAGAAGAGCAAATGTTTCCCAAACTTCAGTTGACCAACAGCCTTTAACCTTTAACCAATCTCCCCATGACATTTCAACCATATTGGTCCCTCTGTGTTCTAAAATCCCATGGTAGTTTTTATTGTACAGTATCTAAGACCAGTCTGGTAGTAGTTGGGGTTTTATACAGTACCAAGACCAGTCTGGTAGTAGTTGTGGTTTTATACAGTACCAAGACCAGTCTGGTAGTAGTTGTGGTTTTATACAGTACCAAGACCAGTCTGGTAGTAGTTGTGGTTTTATACAGTACCAAGACCAGTCCTGGTAGTAGTTGTGGTTTTATACAGTACCAAGACCAGTCTGGTAGTAGTTGTGGTTTTATACAGTACCAAGACCAGTCTGGTAGTAGTTGTGGTTTTATACAGTACCAAGACCAGTCTGGTAGTAGTTGTGGTTTTATACAGTACCAAGACCAGTCCTGGTAGTAGTTGTATAACTTTGTACAACTCTAAAGACAGCTTTTCCTCTACCCACCAGAAAACATTATTTTGATTTCATACCCCAACATGCATTATATACAGGATATTAACAGCAGTTCAATCCATTTCAACCTGCTGTTCTGCTACTCTGTGTTTCACTATGCTCACCAATTTCAATCCATACACACTATCTAACTTGTATCCGTCAATACAGCTAACATATACAAAAAAAATATTTTTTAAATATTTCATTAGTTGGTTTGGATGCACAGGCAACATTTGGGTAGAAACAGTGAGTTGATAGGAAGAGACAGTCAAATGTGGATGTTCTTTCATGAAACACGCACACACACAAAATATGTTGAAATATAGAAATGTATAGCAAATGTCTAACATGTAAAAATATACTAACATTTGGCTCCAAATACGTCCGGATAATGTCCGGTTTCTCGAGGTCCAAAAAGTAGGCCTCAGGCCAAGTGCAAACACATGGCTCAGAACAGTTCTAAATCCCCCTCTGCATTCCAAATTCACGAACGCATATTCGTGCAAAATGACTTTTTCACATCGGTCCCGCCTGTTCTTTGACAACTTGGTCCGGTTCGTTTGGCACCTAATGAATGCGCCCCGGGTGAAATCCGAAGTCTGATGTTCGGCTCACAACAGGTCTCGCTGGCATTTGATGTGTGGATTAAAAGGTCAGAACAGGTCGGCCAGGGCCTACGGTTTGCCTTCCAGACAACAGGCCAACATGTTGTACAACGCTGTATTACATTCAAAACAAGATATCGTCCAGCAAGACCTACGCTTACAGAAGGACAACTGTTGTGTCTCATACCTGTATACCTATACATAAGTAAGTAAGTACACCCCTCACATTTTTGTAAATATTTGTCTATATCTTTTCATGTGACAAAACCGAAGAAATGACACTTTGCTACAATGTAAAGTAGTGAGTGTACAGATTGCATAACAAAGAGTGTATTCACTTTTGTTGCTGGCGGTTCAAACATAAATGGCTGTGTGTCGAGTTATTTTTGAGGGGACAGCAAATGTACACTGTTATAAAAGTTGTACACTCACTACTTTACATTGTCGCAAAGTGTCATTTCTTTAGTGTTGTGAGGGGTGTACTCACTGTTGTGAGATACTGTACATCCACGTGTATGTATCTATAGACTATAGATTTATATGAATACAGGAGATAAATATGTTCGTGTTTGAAAAAAAAAATACATATAATTATGTCGAAGAATATAAAGTGCTCTCCTGATTGGTAGCCGTATTGATATGTGGCTCTTTGCACTAAGTGCTTAATATAGAAATGTCCATAATTCTGATATATTCTGAAAAAATGTGTTGATACTCGGAACACTTTTACCACAAAGTAACGGACAGATATCTGTCCTATTTTGAATGGAAGATAAACATCAATGACAGGTTTAGTATTTCTATATCTGCTTTCACTCTCCTCTGAAGGCACAGTGAAAACATTGGAGTGAAGAAAACCTTTTCACTCTTCTCACTCGCAAACTCATGCCCCTGCAATTATTAAGGTGCTTAATTGCAGTTACAGGTTTTCCCAGAGTAACATGCTCCCTCGACACGTCTTTCTCTAAGGAGGTTGCAGTGACTGACGAAACAGATAAGGCACGGTCAAAAGTATTCAAACGGTATCCGCCTCCAAACACTTCCTGTTTCAGTACGACTGGCTGCACTGGTTAGCCTACATTCTTCCTTGGTATGGGCTCCTCTCTTTGTAACTAAACCTGGATGTTTAACCTGCATGTTGGGTAAAGGAGGTGTGTTCATTTGCATATTCGAGGTTTTTTCGACCTGCGGTTACAAGAGAACAAGTCATGTTGACTCTGCTGCTTTGTGTGATGTTCCTCAAGATCCCGCGGTTTTCTTAACTTTCTTAATATTTATTCACTTTTCGTAACATGTTTTTACGGTACATTCTGTACAAAAAAACCCATAAAATTAAACAGCCTATAAGTATGATAAATGTTTTACACATAGATAACAAATATAAAGAAACAAATTTTGAGGTGACATGCAAACGCAAAATTAAATCATGAACAGGCCTGGTGCCACAAGGGGGATTGATGGTGATTAGCCCGCTCAGTTGTATTGTACTAACTAAGAGATAATATTCCGGGTATCGTTCGGTAGCCTGAAGGAAGACGAGCTGGGGACAAATAATGTTATTGTTGCGAGACAGGATTGTACACAGTGACACTTTACACTAGACACGTGTCCTGTTTGGCTGCATGTACAGAAGGCATGGATATATTACTGATTATAACACTACATTATTGTATATTATCCAAATGTGTTGTTATTTCTGCAGTTTGATGGCTTACATGATGTGAGCATCCTGTTACAAACTACTATAGAAAGCAGCCCCCCCGGCGGCTACGAACAGATTACAGTAACACGTGGAAATGGTAGATATTCTCATCTGAATATCCCAGATGTAGACGCACACATCCTGATTGACATATCCGGAGACCAGCCCCTGCACTCCTTTAGCCAATAGCGACACAGAGCTGGGTCGAGCCTTCAGATCCAACCTCTTATGTTGACGCACACACACACGCACGCGCACACACGCACTCCCCCCCTCCCCACACACACACACACCAGCAGTCATGTGACGGTAATATAGTACAACTCCACATAGGCGCCTGTAGTCAGTCTGAACCGCGCTGCATGGCAGGTCTCAAGGGCAAATCCCGCATTTGAGCCACATTCCTAGTCGGGAATACCGAGGAGAAGTAAACGCGCTGGGATAATAAAGAGAGATGTGCGTATGGTTGGTTGAATAATAATAAGGTAAGACGAAGGACTATATTTCGGTCTCTTTTTCTTGCCAATTGGTTCAGCAGGAGATCTTGTGCGTGTGGGTTTCTCCTCCCCATATCTCCACGGCTCCTTTATATGCTGCAGCACGTTGTGTCCTGGACGGACGAAAACATGTTTACGTTGTGTCCATCTGGCTGCGCTTTAACCGTGCGCTCCATACGCGCGAACGGGCGGAATACGAGCACGGAATCACGACGTGCACATGCATGGACATGTGATTTGCATGTTATTAATATCCCACAAGCTGTTTCACATTTTATTTGAGAGCGTAATATACAGTGTCTCTGATATGCATGATTGATTTCCTCAATGCAACAATTACATGGACATTAGTGCACTTAAATATTAAAGCACTGATTTAGAGCATTGGATGTGCATGTACATTTAAATTTTTTTTTTTTTTTAAACAAACGGCCAATCAGAAAATACGATTGATACATGTTAGGCTATATATATTTATGTGTGTGACGTGTCTTTGCACGTCATGCAACTCTCTTTGTTGTTATAGTTAATATTGTGTGTTTTGAGTGTCCAGTGCTGAACGCGTCAGGTGATTTATGTGCAATTAGGAGGAGCGCTCAGTGCTCAGTGCGGCCCCCATGCGGTACCGCTCAGTATGTTCCCCTATGACGGGTTACTGTCGGTCACCGAGCCAAGAGGCCCGGAAAAGGGGAAGGGCGCTAACACATCTATGGCTGTTCAGCTTTGCCCCCACCAACGATCTGTGGTTTTTCCACAACCTGTTCTTTATATCGGATGCATACGATATTTTTTCATATACGATTATTTTCACACCTGGTAAAAACACCGACAACAAGATTAGTTGCGTCAATGTTAATAAACACCTGTATTGTTTTAATGGTTTTAGCAAATTAGGCTACAAATGAAACAAAATGTTCACAACATTAATATCAATTTGACATTTCCCTAATTGCCTAAAACGTTTTTAATAAATTAAAATCTTAAATTGAATAAAATAGCAATAAGTTATACATTTTGACTATATTTTCGAATTATTTTAATTATATTTTAAGTATTTACTAATTGAAGATGAGATAAGTATTTTCTAATTAACATAACTCCACATAGAAGTATGGGCATGTGATTTTATAGGCATGTGATTTTAGAAACATGCAGATTTAGAACATGCAGGTCAGGAATTCAATGGAAGAGTGTAAAATACTTTTATTTACTTCATTACTTTTATTTAGGTTAATTATATTGTCTGTCAACTCTTGTCTGTGTGTTAATAAATATATTATCCACACGTTGATCCAAAACCAATACACTAACTTTCTCTCTTCTTTCCTAATCTGTTTGTCTAGATACATTCTGACTGGAAATCTTGGAATTTTGAAACGTTTCCTGCTGAAGCATTTTTCTGCATCACACGTGAGAGAACAATAGGTGTTTATCTCTATTTAGAGAGAAGCCCTCATTCTGTGGTGACCCATTCCTGGGTACATTTTGTCCTCGCCTGCTCCGATAACAAGAAGAATACATTCTGTGGCAGAATCTTTGGCCCCTAGCCAGGAATGGTGGATAACATCCTCGTGAGCGGCGAGGAGATTTTCCTACATTACTGTGGCTCCACGCCGGCGTATCACCTGTCGGACATGGTAACGAACACGGGGAACTACCAGGTGATGCCCTCGTCCTTCTCCGACGACGACCTGAGCGAGTCGTCGAGCCCTCGCTCCTGTTCCAGCCCGGACGCCCAGGTGCTCAGCTCCAGCTATGGCAGTAGTTCGAGTGCAGACAGCTCGGACAGTGTCCTGGACTTCCTGCTGTCCCAGACCTCCCTAGAGGGCGCCGGGGCGGTCATCCCTATGTCTCTGCCCGCCTTCCTCTGGGACTCGCAGAGGGACGCCCCGACCCACCCGCGACCAGATGCCCTGAAAGAGGAGCGCATGGACCAGCCGGTGTCGTCCTCGATGGACATGGAGGAGGTGTCCTTTCGACCCACGTTGGAGGAGATAGAGGAGTTCCTGGAGGAGAACATGGAGGTGGTGTCGTCCATTAAGACTGAGGCCCGAGAGGGTGCCCTGGGGCAGGACTTGTGCCTGGGGGAGATCCTGGGCTTAGAGGAGATCTTGGGACTGGGGGTAGGACTGGAGGTGTACAGGGAGTCCTCATCTCCGAGGCCCGAGCAACCCGGTCGCACCGAGTTGGCTGAGGATTCTGCCGCCGAAAACGAAAGCACAGCGCCGACGCCGGCCCCGGAGTCCAAGGGCGACTCCTCTCCCGGCTCCGCGGCAGGAGGCGCGAACGGTATCAGCCGCGGAGCGCCGGTCATCCTGCAGATCAAACAGGAGCCGGGTACCATGACTCCGCCTCCGCAGGTCGTACACCCTCCCCCGCAGCCGCCGCCGCCGTCGGACATCAAAATGGCCCCGTTGCTGGTGAACATCCAGGGGCAGACTTTCGCCCTGGTGCCCCAGCTGCTGCCCTCCGCCAGGCTCAGCATCTCCTCCAAGTTTGTGCGCATCGCTCCGGTGCCCATCGCGGCCAAGCCCCTGGGTCTCGGGGAGGTGGCGATCGGGGGCCAGAGCCAAAGGCTCCTGGTGGCGGGTCCGAAGTTCCAGAAGAACCCTGTGGCGGACCTGATCAAGATGCACAAATGCACTTTTCCCGGCTGCACCAAGATGTACACCAAGAGCAGCCACCTGAAGGCCCATCTCCGAAGACACACGGGGGAGAAACCGTTCGCCTGCACCTGGCCCGGGTGTGGATGGAGGTTGGTGGAGACTAGTTGACCATCTTTAAAATGGATGTTCTGTGCCAAATGGCCTTTCAATTTAGCACACACACAAATATGATAGAGCATGTGAATCAATATTGCTGCAATGGCCTGTTATCAGAGTTGGGTCTGGGTTTGGACGCTGATGGGTTTATGACGCCGGGTGACCTCAGTTGATTTGGACAACATCCAATGTAACTTATTTGACTTGCAAATCGGTCACCAAGGTGATGGCGGCCGGGATACATTTGGCGTTAATTGGAGCGGAAGGTATGAACGTGTTTAATTAGATTCCCACTTGTCAGAATTCGAGATGTCTGGGACGGTTGGGAACGAATGCCGGGTCGTACCCCTGCCCTGATCGAAATAAAATGTCATCCTAAGCATGTCTGCTTGAGGTCACGTGGGCACGTCTCCCGGCGCCTCCTGTTGTGACTCGACAGCTGTGCCGTGGCGGCGACTGAGCGTGTGCTTGCTGAGTGTGTGTGGATGGATCCATCCAAGTGTGTCTATCAGGAAACCAATGGATATCTGGGTGAAAGTCGAATTGTGTCAGCGTGTCGCCGTATTTGAGGTTGCGTCGGGTGTGTGTGAGAGTGTGCTGGTGTGTTGGTGTCATCGGGTGATATTGTGTGATGCAGTGTGTGTGTGTGTGTGTGTGTGTGTGTCTCCGGGGCCTCGGTACAGCTGGCTGACTTCCTGAGGACACTGGCTGAGGTGGCGAGAGTGACAGTTTTGGGTGAATTGGAGTCACCTTTGGCTTTTTAAGCCAGGAGGGAATGTTATCTTGCTGTGTGAAGGATACGCAGACCTCGTTGAATGCAGATGCAGAGGATTAATAGACATGACATAACATTGTTTATTTGCAGAGCTTCAAAGAAAAAGCCATGTCTTATACTGGATAATAAAAAGAAAAGATAAGGTTGGGCAAAAGATCACAGCCACTAGATAGAGGAAAAACATCACTCTTCACTCACTGTTGACCAGGGTGAATACTATTTAATTAAACTGCCAGTTGAGGACCTGTGAGGCGTCTGTTTCTCTAACTAGACACTCTAATGTATTGTCCTCTTGCTCAGTTGTGCACCGGGGCCTCCCACTCTTCTTTCTGTTCTGGTTAGAGCCAGGTTGTACTGTACTGCACTGCGAAAGGAGTTGTACACACCGTTATACGAGATCGTCAGTTTCTTGGCACATTTTTGGCAGTTCTATGCCATGAAATAAAAAAATATAAAATTGTATAAGCAAACACAACGTGTCATTGGAACACAGGAGGGATGGTTGCTGATAATGGGCCTCTGTACTCCCATTATTGGGGCGAACCCAAACTTTTAAACTGTAGTGTACATGTGTGTGTGTGTGGTGTGTTTGCGGTGTGTGTGTGTGTGTGTCTGGCTTACAGAACATTAGTTTGACTTGTCGTACTGTTGGCCCCTGGTGTGCTCAGTCATTCATGGACTCCAGTCCACTTGTCTACTTTTGCACTGTGGGCAATCTGTATTCCCGAAAAAACCTCCGCATCTGTCAATACGTTTACGATGACTTTGGTCACCAAGCTGGAAAGCTGCCATGAGACCGGTCTGCTCCACCATGGAGCCTGGCTGCAGTATTGATCCAGGCCGAGCATCTCCACCCAACCAAAATGTGTCTAGTTTAGTCACAAAATAAAGGATTTCAGTTAGGGAGGGTGGGAGGGAGAGAGAGATGGAGGGAGACAAATGGGTGGAGGGGGGAGAGAGAGAAGGATGGAGGGAGCGGTGAAGGGAGAGTGAGACGGAAAGAGTGAGGGAGACAAAAGGGTGGAGAGAGAGAAAGAGAGGGAGGAGGTGCGACGGAGGGAGAGTTTGTGAGGGAAGGCTAAAGGAAAACGGTGTGGAAGTGAGATGAACAAAAGGTTAAGCGCTGAATAGTTACCATGACTGTGTGAATGGAACGTCTGGGCCGGCAGGCTGCTTTAAAAAGGAAGAAGGATTGGTCCTGTACAGGCGCTGACACATAGGGATGATGCAACACACACACAGACACAGACACACACACACACACACACACACACACACACACACACACACAAAGTGCATATAAAAACGCTTTACTAACAGACCATCGGGGTAGTTGTAGGCCCACCAACTAGTGTCATTACTTAGATGTCCGTGTGCATATTGTACCAAACAAGAGTGTCTATTTTGTTTAACTATTTTCCATGCTCAAAAAGTAATAGTGAAGACATGAAAACGAAATTACACGACACACAGAATCGTGTAGAAACCAAAAAAGTGTTTGTGAGATTCCATCAGCTCATCGTTCTGTCAGCTCTGGCTACGGGGAAACCACTGAACACAGTTCCATTCCTTAAGCCTTCGCCATGTGTTTCCAGCTAGCATGGCTTCGCTCTTAACCTCTGCCATTTATTATGTGATAACCGTGCAGCAACTATTCGGCAGTGTAATCTGCTGCCGTTTGTCCGGACGTTTACCTGACTAGTGAGGCGTGTGGGTAAAGGGGGAAGGGGGGACAGAATCACTGCAAACTCATTGGTTAAAATTAGCGTGGCGTAGTCGGGCCGGTGATTATGCTTCACCATTCTGTCAGCTAGAAGCTGTAAAAAGATAATCCAGATCGAACACGAATCAGTATTATTGACTCTTTCTGGATCACCTTCAAAAACGCAACGGCCAACAAAGAAATTGTATTTGGACTAAATATTTAACGGCGTGTAAACATTACTGTTTTGTTCTAAAATGGTTGACGTCTCTCTCTCTCTCTCTCTCCTGTCTGTGTTCTTTTCACCCAGGTTCTCGCGGTCGGACGAGCTCTCACGACACCGCCGGTCTCACTCGGGGGTCAAGCCGTACCAGTGTTCTGTGTGCGAGAAGAAATTCGCACGCAGTGACCATCTGTCCAAACACGTCAAAGTCCACCGCTTTCCGCGGAGCAGGACTCTGCGCACGGCGAACTGACCGCGTCGGGTTAATGTAATGGCCCGCTGTTCAAATTTCACTCGGATACGACTGCCTTTATGTTTTTAAAAAGCGTGAATGTGTTCGACATTCCTCATCCAGGGCGAGTTTTCCGCCAGGAAACATTCTCCTTGCTTGTTGCCTTGTGCTCAGCTCATTGGTCTACATGCGCATGAATATTTACGCGTTCAGCACACTGTCTATGCAAACGGAGAGGCGGAGCCTATTGTCAATTCAACACATGAACTACTGACTACAGATACGTACGCGCCACTATAAGCTATCCGCATGGGTTTGAATGCTAAGTAGTTCAGGGTGAGAGAACAGTAGACAGAATAGAAATGAAATTGCGACAGGAGAGAAAAATTTCACACACTGTTATGATTATGGATGGTGTCACCTGTAAAAACGCCTTTCAATCAGTGTTTGATGGCGCCGTCTGCTTTTTATTTTTTTAACCAAATCTGTGTTCATGGTTTTTTTTACGGTGTCAGTGGCACTCGCTCTGTCAGACTTGTCTAGCATTAATCCACCACAACATCAGAATTGGAGGCGCGTTGTCAAATGACGACCCATCGCAGAAATGTTTTATGGAAAACCCGTGAGACGGGTTCTACTCTCCCGATCGCTGGCCGAAATGACAGTTGGCCTCGTCTGGCAGATAGCCTAGCGGTTTGAGCACCTCACCACTGGCCAAAAGGTTGTTCGATTGAATCCCAGAGTCGCCGAGATGAAAAGATCTGTCGCTCTGTCCATAACATTAAACCTGCTGTTGCCCGAGGCCCACTGTACCGTTCTAGTTTTGGTTAATACTTGTGTGCAACTGACGGCTAAAATAATGTAACGCTTGAACCGAGCTACCCAATCCACTCTATACTGGAACACCCAGAAGCTCCAGGTTCTCAGCTGTCTCAGCGGGTCATCGTGTCTGTTGATACGACCTTTGCCATGCCGACCTGTGCCATGCCGCTGAACACCCGGAAGAACTGCCTTCTGGGAACTGGAGCCACAACACACTCAATGAGGCCGGGACACAGTTCTGCTAATGTTCTGTTGGCCCTGTTTTTTTTTTAAACGTGCGGTGGTTGAGATGCAGGCACAGATGAATGTTTGTCGACAAGAAAGCAGGGTACACTATTACTGTACGTCATTCCTTCATTCAATTTTTGAATTGTCGATGCTTGTTTAAAAGACAGGCGTTTTATCGCATCCTATGAATGTATGTAAATACGCAGGAGCGTTCGCGCGTCTGCACCTCTATGCGGAAAACTATTGTAATAACAGATCTCATGTCTGAGCTTGTGAAGGTTTCTAGTGTAAACCCTAAATCGTGTACATAACAGGACGTTTAAGTGAATATGAATATATTATATATTTTTCTTTGTTCTACCCAAGATGCATTTACAAATAAAACATTTTAAGAAACCGCGCACATTGCTCTGTTATTGCTTTGCATTTCCCCATGTGATGTGGCAACACGGAATAATTAAAATGTGTGTTTTCTTTTAACTAAAAAGGGATTTTCGTTTTGGAAATCAGATTCGCTTCAACTTTATTGGCAGTGAACAGTACAACAAAATCCAATTTGCATCTAACCAGAAGTGCATAAATAGCAGTGCAAAAATAGTATGGAGGGCAGTGTGTCAATGTGCAGAATGCCACAATATGTGAGTCTACAAAATTAAATGAAGGACAATGTTGGGATGTGCAATTGACACGGATAAGTAATTGTGCAATTTTACAATTAGAATGCATTTGTGCAAACGGCAAATCCAATAGAAAACACAAAATGCCTTTTTCCAGACAGACCACTCTGACGTCACAATCCAATGTTCTCTGAAATCTCCTGTCCCTCAGCGTGGTGTGTCTTATACATTTATTAACCAGGTTTCAGGGTCACTAATCATCAGAGTCCAGTCCGAACACATTTCTGAAGATCCCCCCTTTGATGTATTTCACACCTTGGTACACTTTGGTACACACTAATTTGCCCCCCTGATTCTACTTACTTTAACCAATGTAACTACGTTTTAACTACGTTAACAGGAAAGGCATTCATTTCTATGCGTACGCTTATCAGGGTTGCTATTTGCTTTATAGATGTTTAGTCAGCCTGAAGGTAAGAAATGCATGACGAACATAAAGAGATGTTGGTCTGATATCGACAATCTACAAGTTATATTTTATGGGGAGGGGTTGGAACAGGGATTTCCTGTTTGAGATAACCTTATTAGACAATGGATGGTTCAGACAAAGAACACTTTCCTCACAGAAATACACTTCTTTAGGGACCGCTGGTTTCTTTTTTGACTATACACACAATTTTCTTAAAGGCAGACAAAATTGTTGAAAACGGCATTTCCATTTTGGTTCTCCTCATACGTTCAACCATGTGACCGTTCACAGCTAAAACATCCCCATGGCCAAAAACAAATAAACAACCCCTGTGCATGGCCAAAACAGTGCATCGTTCAAGTTAGTCCTCCCGATGAATGCAGTGGCTCTCCTTGGAAAAATCTGCAGAGTTTGAGACATTGTCAGCAGGAGACATAACAAATGGGGGCTCGTCCAGGATCTTAAGGCCTAAACCCTCGGTCCGCATCTTCACTGTCCAAAGTTCATTGGCTTCAATGACTTGTTTGTCGCCTTGCATGGCACACTAATCAACTGCCCCCACATTCTCCTACATTATCCTGTAGCTGCAGAACAGCACATTGTTAAGTAGCTGCAGAACAGCACATTGATATACATGCTGTAGCTGCAGCGCAACACATTGATCTGTAGCTGCAGCAAGATGCGACTGCTTTCAGTTTATTTATTTTTGTGATCTAATACTGGAAACATGTCTAGTTCAAATCATTACCCGAAACAGGATATCCTTCAGAGTAAAGACCCTAGACGTTGTTGACCCCCTCCGGGTTGTTCAGTAACTTATTGTTCTCCGCGTCCCAGTTTGTCAGTCCCAGCCGGCATTAGGTGATGTGCCAACGTGACACGGGGTCACAACATTAAATATTAACCACCAATACACATTTCCTCAGTCTAGGAAGTCTCTCTGTGTCAACATGTCGACAATTTCTGTTCAGATGGTTGCTACATTTTATCTGGGAGTCCTGGAACACGTTAAAGGATGGTTGTTGAGTGGTGTAGGAGATATCAGCTGATAGTTTTTAAAACGTTTCATGTTTCAGTTTACTGACAAACTGACCCAGCCCAGCCAGAAGAGGACTAGTGATCCCTCAGAGCCTGGTTCCTCTCTAGGTTTCTTCCTAAATCTGACTTTCAGGGAGTTTTTCCTAGCCGCCGTGTATCAACTTGTTCAAATTGTTTCTTGTTCAACTTGTTGATGTGTGCTCTGTCGGATTCAGGCTGGGTGATTGTAAAAGCACTTTGTGACAACTTTGTTGTAAAAAGGGCTTTATACATAAATTTGATTGATTGATTGATGTTTGCTAACAGTCACAAAAAGAGAGAGTGCTCCAGATGCATTGTCTCGCAGTCCTTCTATGCGGCCTTCCGGTTAATATGGTCTCCCTTCTGGCTTAGGAAAACTGACTGCTTCCGTTTTAATTAACATCAAGTATATAATACCCATCTCATAATCATGTCTTTATGACGTTACTATATGGATAATGTTCCATACGTCTAAAACGGTAACATTGCATGCTTTACTGTTGAGCAGAAACACTGGTGCTCCTCTGGAGAATTAATTTAGACACATCTGTTAATCTCAGCATGCGTATCATGTTCTAGTGTGACACGTTCAGTAAGGCAGTGCATCCACACACGGGCAATGTTTCTCCTCTGTGGCCTGTCATCTCCGTACTGCCTTCGCGCTGTCACTGGGAATACACACAGCCGCGGCACCAGCACGACAAGCAGTCGTCAGGATATCCTTCCTGGA
>CM055743.1:5813179-5981687 GCA_029465975.1 Dallia pectoralis
TCTGAATGCAATTTCACGCAACTCCTGAACAGTTCCTAAACAGTTCCTAAACAGTTCCTACACTGCAACAAACAGTTATGCAAGAATGAACAGCGAATCCCGACAAAGATGTTAACGTGAATGAGAACGTAATTGTCACAATGAACAATGGTGAACACCTAAACGTGAAAGTAAAACAGAGAACAATTATTATGATCTGGCACAATAATAAATTGTTCTGAGGAGTATCCGTGCTGATGATACGTTTCAGCTGGTGTTTGGTTGGCTTGCTGTGCACTGAACGTAATCTAATCAACATAATAATTGAGAGAATTGCAAACGAAAACATATGCATTCTCCCATTCTAGTGGGCTTTCCAGTGGAAGACTGCTTAATGATAAACCATACGACGCCACTCACAATAGTTTTATTTGGTATAATTAAATGCATATGTTTAAAAAACATTTTTTTTCTCTCCACAATTTGGTGTTGGGATGTCGAGGTATGTGTCCTTTAAAACGCATCCATTGCCGTTCCGGTCCATTCAGCTTTCCATCTTTCATGGAATTCTCTACCAAAATCCTTATGCGCCTGAAGGAATGCGCTTCCAGGCTTCTACCTTAATTCAGCATTTACAGGTGTTACTTGAGCGCAACGAGACGAGGCAAAACATCTTCGAAAAACCAAACATTCCAACCCTGCACAATTCCAACCAAAGTGGGACATCAAGTCTGATCTGAAAGAAGGATTCAAACCCTGTTCTCCAATTTTGTGTTTTGGGTGGAGCGTGGCTTGCACAACAAGTTGCCAGTCCACATTCATGTATGCATCATATTTTACAAATGTGTATTGGTGTGACTTGATGTGTCCATAATCTAACATTAATTTATTGCTCCCTGCTTTATTGACTTTACCGGGGGTCTGGTGCTTTTCCCTCCTCACCAACAACCTTCGTGACACTGACCTTTTCCCAGCTGATGACGACAATGGCTCTGGGCTTTAGTCAATATTTGTGAGGAGAAACGCCGGCCAAAAGTTTCCTTTGGACCCCAGGTTTTGCTGTTTGTCATTGGTGATTGCATAAACAGGTCGAAAGATGACTGATGACGACAGCAGAGGCACCTCTGTACGAAAAAGCCTTAATATCGGCACGCGTTCCCAACATCAACATCCCAGATGACGTCGACTGCGCGAGGCCGCTATTTGAGTGCGCCTCGTTCTCAAACCCGACCACGTGACAGCCTTTTTCTTAGAACCGCGGAACCGAAAGAAGGAGGAACAACTCTGTGGTTCCTAGACTCCCCAAATGCAGTACAACTGAATTAGCTCTCAAACCGGCGGGGCCCTTTACAGATTTTCCTCTCACACGACATACTTTGGAATCAGATGCACGGTCATGAATAGTCTGCATTTCGTCTCCCTGCTGGTGCTCTTGGCGGTCGGCCCGAAACCCCTTTGCTCCTTGCTTTCATTCTACACACGGCCAACATTAATAAACACGAACATTGCCAGGGTGGCTCCAGTCTGCATTCAAGCGTGTACGTCTACCACACATACGGGGTTCAAAGACAACTACAAAAGCCTTAGAAAAGAGGTTGGCTCCTCGCTCTGGCCGGTGAAAGGACTCGGGTGGTCAAGGCTTGAAACTATTCGGGTTGTTCAGACAATCTTGATGAATCTCAGCCTGAGTTAAATGATTTGATTAGGTTTCGGTCCAGATTGTGTTCACAAATGATTTGAGTGAAAACTTCAAATGACGATTTGAGTAAATAACTGATACTGAGCGACTTTCTTTGAGGCGTTTAGCAGGTTTGAAGATTATTTATAATCAACAAAAATAGTTTTTTGTGTTATTTATGAAGAATTAATGTTACTTGGGGTCGCCAGGATCAGAAGACTGATGGCTTTTTGATTACTGCAGTAATGACATCTGAGGAACTTAATAGACCGACTGACTGTTACCAAGTGGGCAGATGGACGAGACTTCATTTATTATAAGGAACTGGTCGTTGCTTGCGATTTCTCTATTCAAATCTTTCATTGCCGTGTTTCCCAGCCTTTCTTGGTCACAAATATGTTACTGAAACAAGATGTGGTTAAATTCATTTCCGTGTTGTAAAGAAATTCTCAGGTTTGTTAAATGTAAGAATCTTGTGAGAAAGTGTGATGTTATTTTTCCTGGATGCTTCTTAAATGGTGGTGCTTCTCTACGAGTGTGTCACCGTGTGTAACAGTCTGTTAGGACATAAAGGCTGAGTGTGTGTAAGATTTTCCCTTGTGCTTTTCCTGGTCCCAGAGGCCTGTTCCTAGAAGCTGGCTTGTATTACACACATGCAGTTAGTGATGAAAACACACACACACACACAAACACACACACACACACACACAGAAACTGCTATAAAAGTGAGGACCGGATATGTTGTAGTCTTGAACTTCTTGCCCCTATTCCTAAACGTGAAAGTTGCTCTAACTATAGCCCTAATTCAAATCCCAATTCTAAACCAATTTCTGAACCCAACCTTCATTCAAAACCATAACCTTAAACGTAACCCCCAAGACTGGGTAAAAGAGTTTCACTTGCCCAAAATATAATCGTATTATAAGTGTATTTCAAAACAGGTCCCCAGCAATTCAACCACACGCACACACACACATGCACACACGCACACACGCACACACAGGAAAATTGTCTTATATAACCGGTGGTGTGTGTTACAGCACAACTGTCTAAACTTGCCAAGGCACTGGCGATCTATTTAGCAATGCGTAATAACATTTAACATTTCCTGATGATCACTTTCCAAATTTATTTTATAGTTTCAATGAATAAAAACAAGAATATCATTTATTATGACTAGGTATTACGGAAACCCTAAAGAACTATAATATATAAATATACCTAGATATATTTATATAGGGCTCCGACAGGTCAGTGGTTCCTCGGGGTACATGACCTATCAACTGTGGGTACCTGAGAACGCTCTTGAGCCCATATGCTTACTAATAAACAGACTTGGCGAACTAGACCTGATTCTGACTCTGATTCTGATAAGATTAACATAACAGGGTACTTTGGTACCTTTGGTGTGCTCAGATCAGAGCAAATATAAATAGTTGCTAAAGTAACTGAAAAAGGTTGGGAACTACTGCTGTAGCGAATGTCAAATAAAAGCCTCCATAAATGTCACAGAAGTAATGTCATCAGGTGGAGGGATGAAATAAATCCAAATGTACAGTACGCTCGTTTACAGACTGGAGAGGGGGTCTGTATTGCCAGAGGCAACCATTGAGGAGACAACCTACCCAACCTGAGATTCATCAGCCTGGGACTTCGCCCAGAACTGGAGAACCCACAGACCCGACGGTTGAGGCGTTGCACTTCGAGGGACCGACGGAGTTCGGCTACGTGGTCACCTCGGTGACAGAGCGACTGGGTTTATGGCTCGTTAGATAGCCTTTATGGTCAGAGTACAATGATACATAGTTGGCAAACAGATGTCTCCTAACTCCTACGAAACCTCTTTAACGTTCCTGCGACATCATATTGACTTGTTTTCAGTTGCTTATAACTAATGTGGTCTTTATGCTGCTTTCTTGCTTTGACCCCCCCGGACACTAGTGCTTGACCCACACGTCTATTAGCAAATCTCTCTCTCCCTCTCTCCGTCTCCCTCTCTCCGTCTCCCTCTCTCCGTCTCCCTCTCTCAGTCTCCCTCTCTCAGTCTCCCTCTCTCAGTCTCCCTCTCTCAGTCTCCCTCTCTCAGTCTCCCTCTCTCAGTCTCCCTCTCCCTGTCTCCCTCCCTGTCTCCCTCCCTGTCTCCCTCCCTGTCTCCCTCCCTGTCTCCCTGTCTGTCTCTCTCTCTGTCTCTCTCTCTGTCTCTCTCTCTGTCTCTCTCTCTGTCTCTCTCTCTGTCTCTCTCTCTCTGTCTTTCTCAGTCCAAAGCTGTCAAACCCACACCCTTAGACCGCCACAAAAGAGAGCCTTGTGTTAGTTCCCACGGTGACCCATTTTCCCTCTATCCTAGACAGAAGCCGGGCTTCCGGAGCCAATATGTGCCAAATTCCCAGGCCTGGTGAACCGGAAAACGGTTGTGAACGAGCCGCGTTGTGACAAGACAGCGTTCAGGAGCAGACGATGAGGAAAGTAAACTATGTGAGTGAGTTGTCACCCCAAAATTAAACATGTTTCCCTATTTATTGCGCACAAGTGTATAGTGTTCACAAGTGGTGCACTAGCCAAGGGAATAGGGTGCCATTTGAAACAAAGCCCAGGAGAGACCCACTCTGTCACAGTCAGTCCTGTTTGAAAGGTCCAGTAAGGCCTTATTGGAGATTGGGTTTTTGTTCAGGTGAAGGCATCCAGGGTAACATGAAATAACCCCTGTGTGTTGATCACAAATGTGGAGCAGATAGATAAGGGGTGACCAGGTGCACGGTGTGTTTGGTACATAAGATAGCATAAAGTCGTGTGTGTTTGGTACATAAGATAGCATAAAGTTGTGTGTGTTTGGTACATAAGATAGCATAAAGTCGTGTGTGTTTGGTACATAAGATAGCATAAAGTCGTGTGTGTTTGGTACATAAGATAGCGTAAAGTCGTGTGTGTTTGGTACATAAGATAGCATAAAGTTGTGTGTGTTTGGTACAAAAGATAGCATAAAGTTGTGTGTGTTTGGTACATAAGATAGCATAAAGTTGTGTGTGTTTGGTACATAAGATAACATAAAGTCGTGTGTGTTTGGTACATAAGAAAGCATGCAGGAAAAGTAAGGTTTATTTTTTAAGGGTTCAAAACCGTTTTTTTCCCCGCCGTTTCCTGTGAAAAAAAATAAGTAATAAGTAATCATTGTATTATCCCGTTTTTTCTGGTGGAATTCTGCAGGGATACAGGGACACGGGTTCAGGGACACGGGTACAGGGACACGGATACAGGGACACGGGTTCAGGGACACGGGTACAGGGACACGGGTACAGGGACACGGGTACAGGGACACGGATACAGGGACACGGGTACAGGGACACGGGTACAGGGACACGGATACAGGGACACGGGTACAGGGACACGGATACAGGGACACGGGTACAGGGACACGGATACAGGGACACGGATACAGGGACACGGGTACATTGGAACACGGGTACATTGGAACACGGGCACATTGGAACACGGGTACATTGGAACACGGGTACATTGGAACACGGGTACATTGGAACACGTGTACAGGAACACAACCAAACACTCCATTTGAATTACATTTTTCATACATGTAGTGGAATCAAATTGAAACCTTGGTCTCTAACAGTTGCGTCTTGTATTAGGCAATAACAAAAACAACAAAATGCACCGCCATGATAAACACATTGTCAAGGAAAGCAATTAGAAATGGCAGTAGGGCATTAATGTATCAGACATCTGTACTGCCTCCAGAAAGCACAAGGGTTCATAACTCAGGTGACATTGAGAAACGGTCCGTGATGGAGTTGGGGGCATGGTAGTTAAAGCAGTTTGGTTTGAACACGTTTACACCGTCTGGGTGCTTTTGTTTTTTAATCTAACGGAATGCTTCACACACACACACGCACACGCACACACACAAGCACACACAAACAAAAAAACACACATTGGGGAAGAAATAGGGCATGTAATGTCTCGGTTAGAACAACAAATTGATTAATACTTCAACATAGAAGGTCAGCACACAGTGGTTCCCCACTGGTTGCTTAGAAACACCTCAGAGAAACACAATAAACTGGCATCACCACTGCTGACAGGTCTCCTGTACAAATGCAATATATTCCCGGTATTTGCTTGGGATATAATCCGATTGCAAGGTTGAACACGTGATAACATAGTCGTCACCTGGCTCGTGTTGGGGTCCGGCCGTATCACACTGCGTTGACGATGCAAACGAAAGCCAATAGCATGTGGAGTGTGTCACACTATCACACATCTCCACACCAACGAGCCCTTTCCAACATCACCACTGTGACTGGGTCGTCGCCATAATGTGGACAAAGTGACCGTGGCCATTTTGAAAGAAGCAGAACATTTCTAATCGACGTCGTTTGAGCTGGAGAGCTGGCTCTCGGAGGTGAACTTTTTCAGGTATTTCACACAGGGGCCATTTTTATGTTTGCATAGATATGAGGGGTAAATGAAAGCACTCCGTTTAAGAAACCGAGCTAACGGTCCTCAAAAAATACTGGTGGGTTTCTTAGAAAGGCTTGTCACATCCAGACACAAGGCCAGAGCATGTCTGAAGATAAACCATGCCACATCTAATGTGAAAGATCTCAATAACAACCCAGTAGCCAGCTTATGTTTCAATATTGCATTGTTGGAGTGGTTCATTCTATTGGTCTTTTACTGTATTTCATTAAAAGTCCAAAATGTGTTTTTCTGGAAAACATCCAAACAGAAAATGTTATGTTTGGGTCAGTGTGATTCTGTGTGTGTGTGTCTGTGTACTTCATGAAGAAGTACATGGTCTGGTTCTTCAGCGGTTCAGGGTGTGGTATCACACACAAAATGAGCATCCTGACAGTTCGCCAAAGAGGGAAATAATAAAAGTCCCTGATAAAAGTCTGCATTGGTGACGCGTAGTCCAATGTCATTATTCAGCATCTAACACGTTCTCTCTGAGCCACAGTGGCCATGAGAAACACCACCCAGGTCCAGAAGCTACAGACGTTGCGTTGAAAACATCTTCCGGTGCAAGGAGCGTGACGGACGAAGCATGGCAGAGACATTGCAGGAGAGCTCTCCCACAGTCACACGGCGTGTCAAGTTCAGTGGCTCGTTGAGCCACAGTTAGTGTTAGATCAAAGGCGGACATCTTGTTTACTGCTGGACATGCATTCCTCTCCAACAGTTTCCTGGGTACACGTGTCTTTGACCCCTATGACCCCAGACACATGATGTGCATGCTGGGCCTAATGTCACACGTGGCCAAGCAAGAGGTGTGTACGCTTGTCTGTGTGTGTGTGTGTGTGTGTGTGGTGGCATCGGTGTGCCTTTATACAGCTATGGTGAGATTCTTGATGGCAAACAGCTGGTATACTGGTGAGCCAACAGGACGGCAACTCCCCTGTCGCTAACTCTCACACTCCATAAAACCACATGCAGTCACAGATGGAGTATTAGAGATAATAGAAAACCACATGCAGTCACAGGAGTATTAGAGATAATAGAAAACCACATGCAGTCACAGGAGTATTAGAGATAATAGAAAACCACATGCAGTCACAGGAGTATTAGAGATAATAGAAAACCACATGCAGTCACAGGAGTATTTGTCACGGATCGCAGTGGTGTAGTGCGGTTGAAGCCAATTGCAGAGCTTGATACTTCCTTCGTACTGGCGTTTAATTTACACAAAACGAAACAACCACGTAACACGAACGGAAAACATATACTGTAATGAAAATAAAATGCGCTTACACAAAGCGACTTAAAACAGACATTCAAATACAGTCAACTCTAAGGACAAACACTCACCATATAAACTAACGTGAACTGGTAACAATGCGAAGCAATGAGTGCACTGCTCGCGACCCTCTTATATCCCATATGATTATAATTACAAACAGCCGTGAGACAAACGTAAACAAGGAAGTGCATCACCGAAATATGTCCGTGTAGCAACGCCACCACACCAATCGTGACAGTATCCCCCACTAAAAGGCTAGCTCCCCAGATAGCCGAACGGAAACACAAAAACAAAACAAGGGAGCAACAGGGAGAGAACCCACAGTCAAACCCAAAAAAGGGTCAGTCCAGGACCGCAGGTCCAGCCCTGAATAGGCCTCGGTGGCCTGAGAGGCCGCCATCTAGTGCGGCTGAGAAACCGCCATCTTGTGCGGCTGAGAGTGCGTTGTAGCGGCGGCCATCGTGGGCGACGTGGCGGCGGCCATCGTGGGCGACGTGGCGGCGGCCATCGTTGGCGTAGTCGTGGCGGCGGCCATCGTGAGCGTAGTCGTGGCGGCGGCCATCGTGGCGTAGTCGTGGCGGCGGCCATCGTGAGCGTAGTCGTGGCGGCGGCCATCGTGGCGTAGTCGTGGCGGCGGCCATCGTGAGCGTAGTCGTGGCGGCGGCCATCGTGGCGTCGTCGTGGCGGCGGCCATCGTGAGCGTCGTCGTGGCGGCGGCCATCGTGAGCATCGTCGTGGCGGCGGCCATCGTGAGCGTAGTCGTGGCGGCGGCCATCGTGAGCGTAGTCGTGGCGGCGGCCATCGTGAGCGTCGTCGTGGCGGCGGCCATCGTGAGCGTAGTCGTGGCGGCGGCCATCGTGAGCGTAGTCGTGGCGGCGGCCATCGTGAGCATAGTCGTGGCGGCGGCCATCGTGAGCGTCGTCGTGGCGGCGGCCATCGTGGGCGTCGTCGTGGCGGCGGCCATCGTGAGCGTCGTCGTGGCGGCGGCCATCGTGGGCGTCGTCGTGGCGCGGCCTTCGTGGGCGGCGATGCGGCAGCCATTGTGGGCGGCGATGCGGCAGCCATTGTGGGCGGCGATGCGGCAGCCATTGTGGGCGGCGATGCGGCAGCCATTGTGGGCGGCGATGCGGCAGCCATTGTGGGCGGCGATGCGGCAGCCATTGTGGGCGGCGATGCGGCAGCCATTGTGGGCGGCGATGCGGCAGCCATTGTGGACACTGGCGTGACGGTGGCAGCCATCTTGGGCGCTGGCGGAACGACGGCAGGAGCCATCGTGGACGCTGGCGTGACGGCGGCATCCATCTTGGGCGCTGGCGGGACGACGGTAGCCATCTTGGACGCTGGCGTGACGGCGGGAGCCATCGTGGGCGCTGGCGTGACGGCAACAGCCATCTTGAGCGCCGGCGGGACGGCGGGAGCCATCGTGGACGCTGGCGTGACGGCGGGAGCCATCGTGGGCGCTGGCGTGACGGCAACAGCCATCTTGAGCGCCGGCGGGACGACGGTAGCCATCTTGAGCGCCGGCGGGACGACGGCAGCCATCTTGAGCGCTGGCGTGACAGCAACAGCCATCTTGAGCGCTGGCGTGACGGCGGCAGCCATCTTGGGCGCTGGCGGGACGACGGTAGCCCTCTTGGGCGCTGGCGTGACGGCGGGAGCCATCGTGGGCGCTGGCGTGACGGCAACAGCCATCTTGAGCGCCGGCGGGACGACGGCAGCCATCTTGAGCGCTGGCGTGCCGGCAACAGCCATCTTGAGCGCTGGCGGGACGGCGGGAGCCATCGTGGACGCTGGCGAGACGGCGGCAGCCATCTTGGGCGCTGGCGGGACGACGGTAGCCATCTTGGGCGCTGGCGTGACGGCGGGAACCATCGTGGGCGCTGGCGTGACGGCAACAGCCATCTTGAGCGCCGGCGGGACGACGGCAGCCATCTCAGGCGCTGGCTCCTGTAAATCCAGCCATGTCCTCCACCACGTCCTAATAATGGCCGTGGGCTGGTCATCCAACCCCTCCGGGGTTTCTCTGTCCCTGAAGTCGGCGGCAGAAAAGGGTCTTCCCACGGCGGGGGTAGTGGCTGTAGCTCCAGGGGTTTCCTCCCCCTGTCTGCAGCCCCGGAGCAGTGGGTGGCCGTTCCTGCAGCACCAGGACCGTGGGTGTACTCTCCGCGGTCCTCCCGGAACACCTCCTTAGCTCCCCCCCAAAAACCTTCTTGGGACGCCTTCGGGGTGCCCTCTTGCTTTCCTCCGGGAAGGACCGCGGACCCGATGTAACCAGCCCTGATAGCTGCATAGGTGGCTCATACCCGAAGTAAGCACGGAGGCGCCTATACTCCTCTTCGGGCGTCTCCGGCTTACCCCAGTCCCACTGCTCCGTGGGTTGACGGTGAGCTTCATACCTCGGAGCGCTATAGCTTGCCCCTCCGAGGAATCCACTCACCGTCCGGCTCTGCGGGCTTCTTTGTTGGCTTCGCATTCTGTCACGGATCGCAGTGGTGTAGTGCGGTTGAAGCCAATTGCAGAGCTTGATACTTCCTTCGTACTGGCGTTTAATTTACACAAAACGAAACAACCACGTAACACGAACGGAAAACATATACTGTAATGAAAATAAAATGCGCTTACACAAAGCGACTTAAAACAGACATTCAAATACAGTCAACTCTAAGGACAAACACTCACCATATAAACTAACGTGAACTGGTAACAATGCGAAGCAATGAGTGCACTGCTCGCGACCCTCTTATATCCCATATGATTATAATTACAAACAGCCGTGAGACAAACGTAAACAAGGAAGTGCATCACCGAAATATGTCCGTGTAGCAACGCCACCACACCAATCGTGACAGTATTAGAGATAATAGAAAACCACATGCAGTCACAGGAGTATTAGAGATAATAGAAAACCACATGCAGTCACAGGAGTATTAGAGATAATAGAAAACCACATGCAGTCACAGAAGTATTAGAGATATTAGAAAACCACATGCAGTCACAGCAGGAGTATTAGAGGTATTAGAAAACCACATGCAGTCACAGCAGGAGTATCCGAGATATTGGAAAAGACCATTGGTTGTAAGCTTCCATCCCTCAAGGAACTGTTCAAAGCCAGGTCACCGAGGCGGTCAGCAAAGATTGAGACAAACCCCTCACATACTGGAAACGGATAATCAGACGGCTGAGGTCAATCAGGACCAAGACCATAGGCCATGGGTGTTGTATAGGGCATTGGTAACAAAACGTATAACACATTGGTAAACCACGGACAATTTTAAAATGTGTAATGTGTGTTTCAAATGTAGCAGCTAGGGGTCAGAACTAATCCCTTGTGTGCGTAAACAGACTTGGTGAAATAAACCTGATTCTGATTCTGTTTCATAATAAGATAGAAAGACACAAAATATTCAGAGGATCCCTCTACCCTTTTCAAACGCAAGCAATGTTGGTGCTTAGCTGTGATCAATTTGCCTATTTTTCTAGAATGATTATATGTTTGAAAGGAACTCATGCAACTGTTACAATAACTGTCGTCTGCTTTTTTGCCAACTTCCTACTCTATTGATAAGAGCCATTGATAAGAGCCATTGATAAGAGCTATTGATAAGAGCTATTGACAAGAGCAGGTAAATGAACAATCTGTTCGGACAAGGAGACAATAGGACAATAATCAAGTCCAAGTGGAATCTGTTAGAAAGGTGCAGCAAACCAGTGATTCTGTGTCAACACGGTTAACTAGAAAGTGTAGACCCTAGACAGAGGGGTCCAGGACACCAAATGGAATAAGCAGACGCTTATTCTTCTGTGAAAGGTGCGGAGGGATGCCTGTAAATCCATACGTTAGTTAAGCACCTCCGGGGACAGCCCTGCAAACACTCGGTTTATCATGTTGTTATTATTGTTTATATTACATGGCTGTTTTATGCTTCATAGGGTCATGTTTTTATTATTATTATTATTGTTTATATTCCATGGCCATTTAATGCTTCATAGGGTCATGTTTTTATTATTATTATTATTGTTTATATTCCATGGCCATTTAATGCTTCATAGGGTCATGTTTTTATTATTATTATTATTGTTTATATTCCATGGCTGTTTTATGCTTCATAGGGTCATGTTTTTATTATTATTGTTTATATTACATGGCCGTTGTATGCTTCATAGGGTCATGTTTTTATTATTATTGTTTATATTACATGGCCGTTGTATGCTTCATAGGGTCATGTTTTTATTATTATTGTTTATATTACATGGCCGTTGTATGCTTCATAGGGTCATGTTTTTATTATTATTATTATTGTTTATATTACATGGCCGTTGTATGCTTCATAGGGTCATGTTTTTATTATTATTATTATTGTTTATATTCCATGGCCATTTAATGCTTCATAGGGTCATGTTTTTATTATTATTATTATTGTTTATATTCCATGGCCATTTAATGCTTCATAGGGTCATGTTTTTATTATTATTATTAATGTTTATATTACATTGCCGTTTTAGGCTTCATAGGGTCATACTTGCAGTTATATTAATTAACTGCTATAACATCTACAGCCAATTATAAAAATATATCACACCTCCAACCTGATAAGCTGACATCTCTACAAAATAAAAACCTCTCCTCCAAGAACAGGAATCACACTTCTTAAATGCGGAGAAATGCAGGGAACATTTCAAACCCCACGGAGGCGAAACAATCTGTGCTTTGCCTTTTCCCTGCTCACACAGAACGTCTCTGCACGCAAAGCCTCAAGGGAACATTTCCACCAACGCCGGACGAGGTGATTATTAGTCATCCTGTAAAAGGAGAGATCTGAAGAGACGGTAATACGGGGCAGTTAAACCTCATCAACACAGACCGACAGATAAAAGCGAAGACCCTCGCCAGCAAACTTGGTTGGCAAACGATTCCACGCAGACCGTACTTGCTTAAAAAAAAGAGGAGAAAAAGAAAGGCTGGGTATCAATGAGAGATCAAGAGAGTGTGCGTGTTATCCAGGAGCTATGCATTCATGTCTCAATGTTCCCACTTATAGACAGCAAACCTGCTAGGGCTCGTGTCAATATCAGAGATGCATTTATGCTTAGGCTTCAGCTTCGTGTGTTAGATTTAGAGCAACTTCCTTAACTTCCGCAACGCATGCATGTTGGTGTTTCTGTTCATATTTCCACTGAGTACCAGCACCTCGTATGTTGCATTGCTGAGCAATCTAACGTAACAAGTATCTTAGAAGTATCCACTTGTTTTATCCCACTAGTTTTACAATGAAGGGGCTGCTTTTACTCACAGCGAACTTGGAGCCGATGTCAAGATATGCATCTCCCCTGACGTCTAATGCCGTTCTGGTTATTATCTTGCCTCTTAACCAATAAGTCTATCCTAAACAGGATATATACGTTTTTTTCACTAGGACATTTTCTTCTTACCTCTCGTTCGCTGGGGTCGACCTGATGACTGTGAATGAATCTACTGTACAACTAGTGCCAGTCTTGTCAGAAAGGTTAGGCCATGCACTAATCAATAGGACTGCAGAGATCTGGATAGAGCTCCTCCATACAAGTGCAATGTGAATACAGGTACTGTGCCGACTGCATAATAGAACTCTGTAGGGCAGCGCCATGGTTTTGCAGCGGGTTTGGAGTTTCAACTGGAATCAGTAGCTTAATATAGCAGTGCGACACAAATATTCTGAACTCTATCCATGTATTTAACAGTTTGGCAAAGTTTGAAATTGCTGCCGCCTTGTTAGTGTCACAGTTATTACACTGCTAGCTTAGCTTAGCGCCGAGTGACGTTCATCAGCGTCCACTGTGAGTGACGTTCATTAGCGTCCACTGTGTATGTGTGTGTGTGTGTGTGTGTGTGTTAGGGAGAGAATGTTTGTAGTAAAACAAGGAAAATCATGGGCTGGTTTTTGATTCCATTCCCAGCTGCATTGTGACCTTCCTCCGCTATCTTATCCCACTTCCATTCTCTCACCCACATTACTTCCTTCTGTTTAGTCTCTGTCATCGCAGAATGTAACCAATACTACTATTTAACTGTTAACTGAGCATTTTTAAGCGAATTAAACCGGGATAAGGCTTTGCTGTGTTGTAGTAGCTATAGTAGGTAGGTGCTCACTACAAAAGTTTTTCCAACGTTATATTGAGGTACTTTTGTAACTCGCCCAGTTGGGTAAAGAAAGAGATGTTATTGAAAAAACATCTGATCCAAGCAGAACAAGGCTGAATTGTTTTTATACCTGGCAATGAAACTTCTCCATTCTCTAAAGACACACCCAAGAAACATTATCCCGTTTAGCTCACAAACGCAGCGCCGGGTTGTTTGTTGTCATTGGCGAAGATGAGAAACTCCGCAATGGGTCTTCACACTCCTCAGATAAATGACAGACGGAGTTATTCTATCAATAGAAAAAAGCAGAGAGTGACATCGATCGCCTTTCCATGTGTGCACATTGAATGTGAAAACAAAAAGAAATACTCTAGCATTGAGAATTTTCCGGAGTGTACCGCCAGAAAAACAACGACAAGTAAGACATTAGTAAAGTACAAGCTACATACATAGCAGAGATAACAGAGAGGTTAAATGTCATGCTGTGTTGCTCTGGGACTGCACCACTGCCAGGTGTACATTAAGAACAGTGTGTGTATCCTGGTTTATTGTCACTGTCACTGAAGTCTCTGGGAAAGTTGGGGTTTTGAAAATACCTTCACTGCGTGGACACCGACTTCCTATATTTATTTTCCCCAAAACCAATACCATGGTCCCGTTTGCACAACAGCAATAAGATTCACATGCTGGGACATACGCCACATGTACTGAATTTGGGTATCGTCTGAAAGGAAATCAGTCATTGTCCTGTATTATCAATGAAAATAACTAATCAGCTTTCAATTTCTCTTCCCCAAAGGGATTTTGTGCAGGTGGGACAAAGGTTTCTTGTTTCATATCTAGAGTTGATAAAAGTCAATCCGAAACAGGATCAGGTAATACTTCATTCCAAAAAGTCAGGGCTGTTGAAATGTGTGTGTGTGTGTGTGTGTGTGTGTGTGTGTGTGTGTGTGTGTGTGTGTGTGTGTGTGTGTGTGTGTGTGTGTGTGTATGTGTGTGTGTGTGTGTGTCACTCTGTGTGGTGTAAGGTGACGGAGTCAACCAGCCCCTAATCCGTCTCACAGATCTCATCAGCTGACACGGGGGACACTTTGTCATGAGTGGCTCACATGCTGGCACACCGTTTGATGTTTCCATGATGCCAGCTGTCCCAGGGGTCAAAGTTGAACTGGCACAGTGAACACGATTGTATGAAAAGCAAATGTGTCAGGAAGCGACCATTCACCAGAAAGACACCATTCACAGATAATTACAAAATAATTATGAATGAAATACTAAAATGTCAGCGTGTCTTCTGAACTTCAACGATTAAATTAATTTAATAATATTTATTTTATTGTACATCTACAAATAGGGTCCGAAGTACTTACATTCAGTGTAATTATGTGCAAGAGTTTCTGGTCAGTTACAAACACAAGGACCAAACAGGTGTTAAGGAAAAATAAGGACGCCGTTATGAGGTTCCAAATGCCAACGTTTGGAACTTCTTTTAAAAAAGGTCCTAGTGAATCTAGTTGATGTACCTCGATTCACTCCATATCCTGGTGTTGGAATGTCAGACATAGTGACCTTTGCCGTTCAACCTGGCATCTTGTTGTGCCATCGGAAAAAGGTTTATTCGCCAAGTCTGTTTACACAAACAAGGGGTTTTTCGGACCCATAGCTGCTGCATTTAAAACACAAAATTTAAGATGTACACAAACAGTGCAAATAGAGCAAAACACACAACACGACCAGTCTGACAGGAGACCACGCATAGCTGGTAGGCATATTTAATGGATAAATATAGAATGGGTGATATGCATCTGAACGGCGCAGAGGTCAGCAAACGAAAAACTTTCGTGGTAGATAAAAGAACAACAGCAAGTCTGATTGGGCGAATAAATCAAAATGAAGTGGACGAAACAACTCAGAACACTGCTGATACCTTATGCGACGTACAGTCCCCTAGTTGTAGTTATTGCCAAGTGATCCGTTCATTAAGTCCTGAAATGGAAAAGCATTTCAATGGTATGGTATTCGTAGAGAAAGTATTGCTGTCTGTCGGCAGGGTCTAAATACAGTATGGCACATAAACATAAACACACACACACACACACACATGCTTGCAAGGGCATGTGGAATTGAGAGAAGAGGCCCTGGAGGCATACATAAATGGCCTAGCTAAATTAAAAACTCCGCCATTAAGGTGCTCTTTGTGTGTTTGTGTGCATTCGTACCATTTTGGAAGGAGCGGCAGTAACTAACTTAAATATAACGACACCTGATGAATGACGATGTGTACAACTCCCTTCACAGAACAGCTCAAACTAGCTCGAACCAGAATAGAAAGAGTGGGAGGTCCTGGTGCACAACTGAGCAAACACAACAGGCCAGTTGATCACAGGAGTGATGGTCGCTGATAATGGGCCTCTGTTCTGCCCATGTTGATATTCCATTAAACATTTACAATGCCAACACTGCATTTCTGATCAATTTGATGTCATTTAGATGTACAAAACGGTGGCTTTTATTTCAGCATTTGCGAGTGGGCCTAAACCTTTGACTGGTAGTGTGCCTACATCAATACACACAGCTTTAGATAACTTCAAGGGACTATATTTGGATATTTGACACACACACACACACGACCGCATCAGACACTGTGGTGTGTGTGTGTGGTTCCGATGTGGGTTTAAAGGACAGACCGGTGTAAAAGACTACGGCGTGTTCACTGTTCATTCTTGGACTTTTTAAAGGCCATTACGTAGTACGATACACAGTACAGTACGCAGTATGATACGCAGTACAGTACACAGTACGATACGCAGTACGATACATATTGCATGCTGATTTTGTCCACTAACAAATATGGAGTAATGTCAAAGCAACTGTAAGTTATCCAATAGAGGGAGAAATCAGCCGGCCAGTTGGCCTGTGGACTCATTTCATTACATTTCATTTTGTAAGCATGGCTGGACTCTGCAGAAACCAACAACGGACCTGGAGTCCATAGTCTGTGCGCATATCCACCGCGTTGAAGAAATTCAAAAACAATTAATCATTTATTCGGTTACGAGGTTAAAGCTCCTTTTAGACCGTCCCTTTTAGGCCGCCGCTGCTAGAGCGTCTGACTGGTTAAACATCAATATGACACAATGGTTATTGCCATGTAGCTCGACATTAGCCATGTAGCTCGACATTAGCCATGTAGCTCGACATTAACCATGTAGCTCGACATTAGCCATGCAGCGCGACATTAGCCATGTAGCGCGACATTAGCCATGTAGCTCGACATTAGCCATGTAGCGCGATATTAGCCATGTAGTGCAACATTAGCCATATAGCTCGACATTAGCCATTTAGCTCGACATTAGCCATGTAGCTCAACATTAGCCATGTAGTGCAACATTAGCCATGTAGCGCAACATTAGCCATGTAGCTCGACATTAGCCATGTAGCTCGACATTAGCCATGTAGCGCGATATTAGCCATGTAGCGCGACATTAGCCATGTAGCTCGACATTAGCCATGTAGCTCGACATTAGCCATGTAGCGCGACATTAGCCCAGTAGCTCGACATTAGCCATGTAGCGCGATATTAGCCATGTAGCTCGACATTAGCCATGTAGCTCAACATTAGCTATGTTGCTCAACATTTGCATTAAGTGCTAATAGACCGATGAAAGCTACAGTTTTAAGGTTGTTAATAGACACAACTGCAATGTCCCAGCAAATCCATCAGACATTCAAATTGAAGACTTTTCAAATGGCAAAAAAACACCTAATTAAGTTGCCACCCATTTCCAGCTAGCAAATGTGTTTTTATTACAGGGAACAGGAACTGATCACAGAGCTCGCCGCAAAACAGATGCTGATAGATGAAGAAGAAAAAAGGACGGGGACATCTGAGACTGAGCCGGGTAACTGGTGGACCCTATACTGCTGGATCAACGGGCCAACATCATGTCCAGGAATCATCCAGAAATGTGCTGTAATCATTAACGCAGAGAGCGGAGACCAGGCAGGCGTGCTGCCAGTTTTACGAATGAATGCGTGGATATTGGCAAGAATGTCAGACACAGTCTCTCTTTATGCCTTTCTGACTAATACACACACACACACACACACACACACACATATATATCACATGCACACGCAAAAACCATCTGGCAGAAGGGGCAGGTTCGCACACACGCCTTTTCATGCAATATACAGAGGTTTGTTATGAAACGCAGTGCAATCGGCCCAGATGTGTGTTTACATTAGCGGTCACTTCATCCATGCACCGCTGATAGGGACGACCAGAAGCCCTCTCTTCCCCCTGACGTGCCTCTCTGGCCCCCAGTGAGTCCCCCTCCTGCCCCCCCGCAACCTGTTGAAATGGACGGCGGTTCTTCTGCTCACCAGTGACCATGAGTTGGCACTTTATATTCTAAATAAATCCCGGTCAGGTGGGACTGCTGGGAGTGGAACCAACAGAGCGCCCGTCACGGTACTTTTTCCCCCCGTGAACAGAGTGCTCACTGTTACACGGTGAGTAGGGGGCGCGGTGTCGTCGTCGTCGCCGTGGATGTGTTTCGCCATGGAAACGCAGGCATGAGGTCATGTCTTGTCGCTGCAACGGGGGTCTGTCCGAGAGTAGGTCCGGGGCGGGACTGATGTGAGTGGGTTGCGCTGTATGTTCGAGGAGGTAAAGACGCACTCGCCTCTATTGACGTGTCAGCGCACACACACACACACTCTCTGACACGGTGAGACATTTATAAATTACATAATATGTCATTTGGAAAGGTAAGCAGGCGTCGATGGACAAAGGAGAGCTGTACTGAGTGACTCCACACTCATAACAGGCGTTTAGCTGTTTCCCAGGTCCTTCAGTGGATCCATACAGTCCTGGGTTTGCTAGGGACCTTATGTATACAGTGCTGTCATGAATGCCTGGCTGCTGATATGATGCGCATTGCAGTTCCATACCGTGATGTCACTACGATTCGATGTTCCAAGTCCGTCTCTCCGAGCCATTGGGTCAGCCGCAGAGTGAAAACAGAGGTTTCCGTCTGCCATTAAACTAGTATATAACAGCGAGGATTAATTGGCCACACCACTACTGCACACACGCATGTCATGGCGTTCGTGTGTCAGGATTATAACCGGACCGCTGGGTTCTACGTGTCCAATCAGGGAACTGATCAGAGCGTACGGTCCTGTGTGAAGCCAGAGCTGAGAAGCTACACTGGATCGACCGGGACAGAAGCCAGAAGAGGAGCGAAGCGTTAAAGGCAAACACATGTGTAACGGAGTGGGCTAATACGGCCCAGATGTGTGTGTGTGTTAGGGGATAGAAAATACATATAGCAGTACAGTCCGGGCATACTTTATACTGACCAGAATTAATTTCAATTGTTCTGCACCGTAAGTATTGAGTGATTGCGGGCCTGACTGAAAGGAATACGACACCCTGGCGCCTGTTCTGCACATTTAGTGTTGAGTGATAACGGGCCTGACTGAAAGGAATACGACACCCTGGCGACTGTTCTGCACATTTAGTGTTGAGTGATAACGGGCCTGACTGAAAGGAATACGACACCCTGGCGTCTGTTCTGCACATTTAGTGTTGAGTGATAACGGGCCTGACTGAAAGGAATACGACACCCTGGCGTCTGTTCTGGACATTTAGTGTTGAGTGATAACGGGCCTGACTGAAAGGAATACGACACCCTGGCGCCTGTTCTGCACATTTAGTGTTGAGTGATTACGGGCCTGACTGAAAGGAATATGACACCCTGGCGTCTGTTCTGCACATTTAGTGTTGAGCAAAAACATATTTTATTAAACTATGTTAGCACCCAAATCATCAAAAATAAAATACAGAAACAACTCCTGTATCTAAAAAGACACACCCAAACAGAAGAACACTGTAGAACCTTCAAAACAGCACTCGAACACTCTACGACCTTCAAAACCACACCCAAACCGAAGAACACTCTACAACCTCTAGAAATATAGTACTAAATAAATCAGGGGTCTAAATCAAACTGCACAGGTTGTAACTACTCCATAACTTAATTTAAGTTACACATTTGGACACAAATAACAACCAGCTATTCATTTTCTTAAAAGCCTGCCTAACAGTGTACAAACATTTAAGTATGGAGGGATGAAGTGCAGGAAAAAACATTAGTATATTGCGATTCATTCATTATGACAAAGTAACAAGGGTTGAACTTTGCCACGACACCACATGGTTTTAAAATAGTTATGTCTAGAATTTGATTGCCATTAGAGACCTAGGAAGCAAATTGACCAACTACTTTGGCTCGCTGGGAAAATGTTGCCATTTTGGTGGATTTTGCAATGTCATGCACACTGGGCCAAGCAACACATGCAATGAGGTTTTGACCCAAGGGATACTTTTTAAAATCTTTTATTTTTGTAGTTATTTATGGTTAGTTTGGCTGCCTTTTCCCCGAAAATAAAAATATGCCCTTACAGCAGCATGTTTTCTCTCGCCGGATATACCGCGTGGTGGTGAGGACGGAATAACATTCTGGAATGATTTAGGTTGGAACGTCTCTGTAATGCTTGCCAGCTAGTGGCTGTGAATGTCAGACGGAGAACCAGTCGTGGTCTCACATCCGCTGCTCATAAGGAAACAGTCCCATCGTGAACAAGTGCCTGGTCCTGAATGACAACTGGCGGTACACACCGGGGCAAGAACGGTCGTTGTCGCGTAGTCTCCATTAAATAATTTGCCCTCCTAAAGGAATGACTGAAGACCGCAGAACTAATTACACATCAGGCCGTGACCGCCGCTGGCAACATGCTTAGAACCGAGCGAATTAAGTCCCCGTCATAGAATCAACGTACAGTGAGGTGAAATCTGAGGCGTTCCCAGCAAAGCTCGGTATTCACATACATGTGAGACACATTCCAGCACCAGCACATGCCTGACTGGATGAGGTGCGATAAATCCTCAGGGCTCCTTTCATCAGAGTTCAGCGAGTGGAACCAAATTGACAACAAATGTTGTCCCCTGTTTTCCCCCTTTCCTTGCTTTTGGTTTTCACAAAGTGCTTCCAGAGGAGGCTTGTGCGTGGCTGTGGAAGTCCAGAAGGCCCGGGATTTATGAGGGCTAGTTCGGTGTGGTGATGTACACGGGTCTTTGTTGCGCAGGACGTCTAATGGGTCGAGTGCCAACTTCAGGGACTACGGTTTTAGACAATCCGTTCGCACATGGCACACCAGTCATTTAAATCGAAGAATCGGCACCTTTTGATATGTGGAAGTCAGTCAATATTACACTGTCCAGCAGCTGTAATGCCGTTTAAATCAGAGAACTTAAAATCATATATCAAATGACTTTTTTAGATGCTTACCGCAGCGAGGATTGTTTTATGGGTTTGGCCTAGCTAAACCCCAAAACGCTGGATCAGTTTCAACCCCATCTGTCCAAAGCCTGCAGTGAGCAAAGAGCGTTTCCAAAGATACCTGAAATGAAGTTCTCTAGGAACTGTCTGTGCACTCCAGCAACTCTATTTTACATCTAAACGAATTCCCAGATACGGATAACTGACTGTTAAGCTGTTTCATCACTTGTCCACACAGACACTTGTTGACATTTATATTGCCGTGTTGCGCGTATACATTTATAGATCTATGTCTCTATATTTATATGCCCACTTCTAATACAAACACGCCTAAACAATGAAGATGGTGACAAGAGCACAAGTGAACAATACCGTCTCTGGTTGCTTGGATATCTGACGACGTTACAGAATCTGTGATTTAGCATCATATTATGGATACGGACATTATATGAATAAGGTAAAACCTTTGCTAACATTCCGTCTTGCGCTCCATTGTGAACACACACACACACACATTCTGAGAGCGCATCGTGAACACACACACACACACATTTTGAGAGCGCATCGTGAACACACACACACACACACATTCTGAGAGCGCATCGTGAACACACACACACACACACATTCTGAGAGACCGGTGAAGGAGTCGGAGGCTCTGCAGCTAAAGTGTACATTCAACCACAAACCCCAGGGGGTTCATTTTCCACCAAAACATAATGTCCTTCCGTACGAATGCCAGCCACCACGAGGAGTAGGGGAATGTGAGAAACGAGAACACAGTGTACAGACTGCTCACTACGACAACACACACACACACACACACAGTTCCCTTGAAGCTCAGTTCTGGAAACACCATCGGTTTGTTTCCCAAGGTGTCTAAGATAAAAGCAGCCTGTGTGAGCAGCTCTCATTACTGTGATTGAATCCGGGGAGAGGCGTGAGCCAAATCAATGAATTGTTCATATCAACCCAGACAAATCCACATTGTTTATTTGATTCACCAGTGTTGTTTGTTTGATTCACTGGTTGATACACTGTTGTTCGGCGCATTAATAAAACCGTTGAGTGTCTGGACCACCTGTCGTAGTGTCATCATTGGGATATTAGCTAATATCATGTCAGTGGGCGTACCGGTGTTTGTGTGATTCCGGGTAACTACGGTTATTTAGTGGATTACAGAGAAACTACAATACCCATTTACGGTGTGTGAATGTTAATGTACGGCGTCTCCACAGCCACATGTCAATTTAGCCTGAAAAACCTCAGACTGACCTTCATCATCATCATCATGAGAACGAGCGATGTCAGTTGTTGATTAGGCCGGTGTCGACAGCACCCCCGATGATTCACCGCTTCCTGTTCGAAGAACCAAGCATTGGTCTGGTGTTACGAAACAAAATGAAATTAGAGCAAGATCTACTCAGGGGCCATCTGTATTTTTTATCTCTGTCCCTCAGCAATGCAACGGGCGTATTATGGGTTGTTTGCATGCAACCGTGGACGTGTCCCCTGCTTTCTGTGTCTTCAGGACGTCCTCTGGGGAGCTGAGAGTGGTGTCAGCTAGCTGTATTCCCTTCGCACACGTGTATCCATGCGAAACAACACTTTAGGAGGCCGTATTCTTGGAATTGTTGTATTGAAGCATGCGCAGATTTGTTGAGATCAATAAGATCACGTCTGATCAATAGGAGTTACCACAGGCAATGCTACGAAAACAAAACTCAGCTGCTGAGAGGCTGTAGTATGCGAGGGCTCTTATGTACGGAGCTGTGAAGAACTTCACAGAACAGTTTAAAATCTGCCGTGGCGTTGTGGGATGCATTACGGGTCTCACAAAACAACAGTAGTGGGGCCCTGTGTAGTCCGAAAAAGAAACAAGATAAACGGACAAACTTCTGAAACACTTGGAGACAACACTTTTTATTGAGAGAAACAGGGAGACAGAGGGGCTTCCACTGCCGCTACAACGTGGAGAAGTGAATTAGAGAGAAGCTCAGTCGCCAGGCAGAAGACAGAAAGACCGCATGTCAGAGAGGTACCCAAAGCACATGGCTGGTATGCTGTGTGTCCATTTCGGGCTTTCGCAGAACTCCCCTCGGGTTACCTTGGATATTATTTATGACTGGCAAACTGGTTGGTAAAAGGACTGAGGGGAAGAGGAGATAGGTGTAGCGCCCTCTGGTGGACAAAGACGATATTACTGATAATCTGGGAGGTCATATTTGGGACGGATGTGCATTTTAACGATTTTTTAGGAGTACCCCTGTAGCACCCACTCGTGTTCAATTGACCCCCCGTGTGTGAAAGGCCAAGTACCCCAAAGGGGCCATGCCACCATGGTTGGGAATCGCTGAGCTAAGCAACTCTTCCCTATCGATTTCTATCCAATCCTGTATGTGCACTTTCAGAAGTGACCAACTGCCTACAGTTGTCTCACTCTGTTTGTAGATAATGCGTGAACATTAAATCCTCTCTCTTTTCGTAGACATAATGCGTGAACGGTGCACATTATCTCTCCCATACAGCAGTGACTCGTCCTGGTCAGGTCTCTACAAAGTTCAGTGGGACCAGCAATCTGAATGCAGCAGCACAGAAGCCAAGCTGGTCTCAGTCCCTGGCAGCAGATCAGGCTCTAGCTGCGTATTATTTATACACCCCAAGGCCATGCCAGCCAGCCTGCCAGGCCACTATTCCAGTGCCAACGCCAGGCCACTATTCCAGTGCCAACGCCAGGCCACTATTCCAGTGCCAACGCCAGGCCTTGCTTGGTCAGATATTCAGTTGATTTTTTGTTAAAGAAGTCAACCGAAGCCAAAACCCACAAACTGCTAACCAAGGGCGTACGGTGTAAAATGTAGGGCGTAAGGGGTTGACAAAAACACATGTGGTCTGGATGAGTTCATAATTATGCTTGTATAAAATGTGAAGTTAAGTGTGCTCCATGTTTCCTATCCATCCCAGCAGGGTAACGAACGTGGACATGTTCATTACATATTATTGTTGTTTTGTTGGTGTTCATATTGTTGTGGCTTGATTTAATGTGGTTATAGAAAAACATTTCACACATTCAGTACATATACTAAGGGTGCCACACACACACACACACCCACCCACATACACCCACCCATATCCCCAACTACTCTGTACAATCCAAGGTTGGGTTTAGCTTCAAACAGAGAATTTGGGTTGAATGCCCTGGGTGTTACTTTATGATAGCGGAGTCTTTCAACATGTGTACGGTCTTGAAGCCTTGTTATTTGAGATGAGTGCCTCAGCAAAATTGTCAGCAGGGTTTTTTTCTGGTGGTGTGTCACCCCCCTGTGGCTGAAATGATTAACGCGTGACATCCCATCTACCAGGTTCAGTTGACTGGGATTTTGCAACATATTACAAATTCAAGTGAATCATATTAGACAAGTCCTTCTCTGTTTGTCAGTTTTCTTGCTTTTACATTCCATATTAAAGAAATACAGCAGTTGCTCTCATCCGTAAGTTCACAGAAGCGTGGGCATGTTTTTGATTTTGAACTGGCTCTAATTTAAAGGATATAAATCGCAGTACATATATAGGCGATACGTACACACATTACCACAGCCACTATGTGCCTGAGACAGTCAGGAGAGCTTAGTCCAATTACTAATTAACCCAGTGGATAACGAGTTAGAAACTGTTTCAGCCAAACCTGGTTACACTCAGATACTGTATGAGGCAGACTCTGTGGTCGGAGGTTGTCATTGTGACAGAGGAGGATATAGTTGAGTAACAGTGAGTTTGCCCTCAAAGACCTTGGATTACTCTGGTTTAACAGCAATCGTAGGAGAAACTGGGAGTGTGGCCAATATGATTTGTAGGGTTGTAATATCCTTGCTTGGCTTTAATACTTCCCTTTTAACTGCCACACAGGCGGGACTGTATAAAGTCACACGTTTTGCTGGATTTGACTAGTCTCCCATCTGAATGTACCACCTTGAGGCATTGCTGTATTGCATTGTATTACAAATAATGCAATGTTTGAAAATGGTGGAAGGAAATATTCCAGGATAGACATACAGTTTCTGTATCACAACAATTTCAGCTACAAACAACTAAGTTACATTGACTTAAAAGGAACTAGCCTGAGAACACAAAGGTTATCAGTATTTACAGCCGGAGTTGCACAAACATCTGTTCAGCCACGTTATCTATTCACATTACCTTTATGTGCACAATAGCTGTAAATGTCAGGTACACTAACAACAAATAACAAAAACATTGCTTAAATAATTCCATATGTTAACTTAGGACAGATATTTCGGGGACGTCGGTAGAACCACGTCCTAAACAACGTAACATTGGTAGAACCACGTGCTAAACAACGTAACATTGGTAGAACCACGTGCTAAACAACGTAACATTGGTAGAACCACGTGCTAAACAACGTAACATTGGTAGAACCACGTGCTAAACAACGTAACATTGGTAGAACCACGTCCTAAACAACGTAACATTGGTAGAACCACGTGCTAAACAACCTAACATTGGTAGAACGACGTGCTAAACAACGTAACATTGTTAGAACCACGTCCTAAACAATTACGTAACGCAAACCTGTAACATATGAAAGCTGGACCTTAAGATTCCCTCTAACTCCTGACATGATCGGTTAGTGTTGAAGTTAATGGACACGCACTTGAAGGTCACACGTTTCCAGCAAAGTCATCAGGTTTACCCATTGACAGATGCGGGGCACTTTTCCCATCTGTTTGTCATGTTGAGCAATGCATGAGGCTGCCATCAGGTTGTAGGGCAGCGACCACACAGACATGCTGTTTACTAGGCACAGATGCTCATCAGATCATCCAGAGTGACTGACAGTCAGTGTGACTATCATAGCTAGGTAGAACAACGCACACGTCATATTTCTGGCATAATAATTTTATTATAGTTTTATTATACTCTAACCCTGAATAACTTTAGATAATGATTTCTAGTGTCTATCAGGTGCAGTGGTTCCTGGAAATCTACTTCAAATTTTTATTTTTATTTGTATTTAATAGTTAATCTTTAAACTGTATAAAACAGATAACAATTACTGACATCCATCAGATGCAAAGGTTCTTCAGGAAGCAAATATTGTTTGGTTTTAGCCCTGAACTATAGTGCACATCTGATTCTCCAATCAAGAACTTGATGATTAGTTGACAAGTTGCATCAACTGCTGGCTCAGAATTACAGTGCTTCAAATAGACAAAATGTCTGCTGGTTTAAAAACACTGACCTTCAGAAACACTGTGTGTGTGTGTGTGTGTAAAAATTCCCATCGGTATTTGGTATTTCCTTTCCTTGCACTCTGTGCATGATTTGTAAACTGTTAAATTAAAAAATAAAAAACTTTGGTATCAATGTGTATTTTCTTGATTTGCAGTTTGGCAAGCATTAACAACATCTTAGTTCAGTCAAGAACAAAATAATCATAAAGTGGCCCATGCAGGCATAAACAAAACGGGTAAGTATTTCTACTTTATGTTGAAATAGAACACACCAGGCTGCTCTAAACTGCTCTAAAGGTGCCAGCAATTACTCCAAATCTAAATAATCTAGAAAACCCATCAGTGAAGTGGAACAGTAGCCACAGGAAGAGTGGCCAAACTGCAATTTTGTGCATTTTTATTTTTGTGTATTTTGGCTGCGAGGTGAGTGGTTCCCCAACCAAACACATAGGTCGCCCAAAAGCAAAGAACGGAACCTTATGCCGATTGGCCTCAATGGAAAAAAGCCTATCGATGTGTATCCTCTTTCTGATTCTCTCTGATAGCAAACTATAATCTAGCTGTGACTCCATTACATAATACAAACAAGACATCGTGCAATATAGTCTACTACAAAGTGAATTAGGTGTACACTGTACACAAACCGATTGCACACAGACACAAATATAAACTTAAGGAAACATAATATTTTAAATCACTGGAATGCAATTTATGACTACACAGTTGAACTTAATAAATATTTGCACCAAAAAAAAATTGTACGATAAAAAAATAATTTCTTTAAACGTTTAGCCTATTATGGAGAACCTGTTTGGGCAGTGGCCCAGTGTGCGCCCTCCGCTGACTCACTCCACCCTATCGTATCACACTGGTATATGGTATAGTGGCCCAGTATGCGCACTCCCCCCTATCATATCACACTGGCATAGTGGTCCAGTATGCGACCTCCCCTCACTCACTCCCCCCTATCATATCACACTGGCATAGTGGTCCAGTATGCGCCCTCCCCTCACTCACTCCACCCTATCATATCACACTGGTATATGGTATAGTGGTCCAGTATGCGCCCTCCCCTCACTCACTCCACCCTATCGTATCACACTGGTATATGGTATAGGGCCCAGTGTGCGCCCTCCCCTCACTCACTCCACCCTATCGTATCACACTGGTATATGGTATAGGGCCCAGTGTGCGCCCTCCCCTCACTCACTCCACCCTATCGTATCACACTGGTATATGGTATAGTGGCCCAGTGTGCGCCCTCCCCTCACTCACTCCACCCTATCGTATCACACTGGTATATGGTATAGTGGCCCAGTGTGCGCCCTCCCCTCACTCACTCCACCCTATCATATCACACTGGTATATGGTATAGTGGCCCAGTGTGCGCCCTCCCCTCACTCACTCCACCCTATCATATCACACTGGTATATGGTATAGTGGCCCAGTGTGCGCCCTCCCCTCAGTCACTCCACCCTATCATATCACACTGGTATATGGTATAGTGGCCCAGTGTGCGCCCTCCCCTCAGTCACTCCACCCTATCATATCACACTGGTATATGGTATAGTGGCCCAGTGTGCGCCCTCCCCTCAGTCACTCCACCCTATCATATCACACTGGTATATGGTATAGTGGCCCAGTGTGCGCCCTCCCCTCAGTCACTCCACCCTATCATATCACACTGGTATATGGTATAGTGGCCCAGTGTGCGCCCTCCCCTCACTCACTCCACCCTATCATATCACACTGGTATATGGTATAGTGGCCCAGTGTGCGCCCTCCCCTCAGTCACTCCACCCTATCATATCACACTGGTATATGGTATAGTGGCCCAGTGTGCGCCCTCCCCTCAGTCACTCCACCCTATCATATCACACTGGTATATGGTATAGTGGCCCAGTGTGCGCCCTCCCCTCAGTCACTCCACCCTATCATATCACACTGCTTCTACTGTCGTGTGATTACAGTCGGTCAATGCAGCTGTCTCACTGTGGACATTTACTTCTGAAATAAAGAGCAACAACGCTGTCTGCACAATCCACTCTCCACGCTAGGGGACACTTTGGCTAGCGTTATATTAAGGGTAAAACACATTTTCGAAACTCATTTGCATATTTCTGTATATATTAATATTTGCTTTTTCGATTGCACGTGCACACGCGTTCTAGAACATGTCGTAACTCGTATTCACGTGCCTCGCTTCCAAAAAAAACTCGTCTGCATTTTATTTAACTATTATTTATTTTAAATGTTAATATAGTGCAAAAAGCCAACACGGAAGTATGTTTACTGTTATTTATGTACATTAATATTGCGCTGTCGGAAACTTCATGTAACAAGCAATTGACAAAGCTGGGTGTAGCAAGGAACTCACTTTATACATTTTTATTTGAAAGCATTAGCGCAAAAACGTTGTTTTATTAAAAAAAATAACAAACAAATTTGCTTCTGAACATTTTTGATTGTGTTAATCAATAAATGTTTTGGTCATTTAGATAAAGCTGCTTTATTCTAGTGGTCAATCCTTTAGATAAAGCTGCTTTGATTCTATTGGTCAATCTTGCATGTGCTTGGAGCCTTCCTGCGACGTCATTATCTCAGAAATGTGCAGCTCACAGTTCAGAGCCAATAATGTCTCAGAGCTGCTACCTGCCTATGGAAACTACATTTTATTTGTTTAAACACATGTTTTCCAGATTTCACGTTGTAGCTGAAAAATAGATTTCTCTGCCTAATATCTTGTTGCTCTTCACGTGCCTTGTTAAGTAGCAAGTCAAACATTAATGTGTATGCTGCTTCCTACAATCATGGTGCTATTGATCAATTAATCAATTCATCAAATTGGCATGATTGCACATTCCCGGCATAGCCAACGGTTTTCTGATGTTTCTCGTGTTGCCTTGGTGTTTCTCCAGATCGTGCTGTGCTCAGGATGAAAATAGCAGTCATTGGCCAGAGTGTTTTTGGCCTGGAGGTGTTCAAGGAGCTGAAGAAAGAGGGCCACCAAATCGTTGGAGTGTTCACTATACCAGACAAGGATGGCAAAGCAGACCCTCTAGGTGAGAAGACACACCGGCGCCCACGCCACTCCTACACCGAGCTCTAGGTGTCATGACTGCTCTCATCTGCTCCTATGTGGGTTGAGACGTGCATATTTATATTATTTAAATTACACAAGCACATCTCACTGTGGTACATTTTACTACAATGCCTAGTGTATACTCTTTTTCTATCATGCTTTGTTCCCTGAGTAGACCAAAATACTAGCACCTGTCGTCCTTCTGCTGAGCCAGACCGTTTAACCAAACTACTCTCAGGTTGTTTAATGATAATGTGCTCCCAGGTATACTTTCCCTGGTCAAATAAGAACACAATAAACCACACACGTTGTGAGGGCCAGTGGGCAAAACATTCTCATCCAAATACAATTTCCCTATTGGAAAACTTTTAGTAAACTAGGGCATTTGACTAGACCACTGACTAGGTCAAGGATTAAACACAACAACCTTTTTATTTGCTGGTCACATCCTTTAATCACAAGGCGTGCGACCAGCCTGTGGAAGAAAAAAATAAAGAATGCACTTATTCATAGTTTTCCAACACTGGCAGCATGAACAGGACCAAAACATACAGTGAAGCAGCATACCGCCACCTACTGTTAAAGATCGTCTGGTCAGCCATGGTTTTCATTGGTCAAAACATTATGACCACTCACAGGTATAAATAGCGAATATCATTTCCTGACAAGGTCACATCCCAAGGTGACCTTTAGAGGTCCTGTACCGTGGATACCGAGGCGGGCCGGCGCCAGTGGGTTCTGTTCCTCTATGTTGTCCGAGCCTCGAATCCAATACAATTTCTGAGTTTGTAAAATGTTTATTATAAGGCGACTGTGAATCGGAGCACATCAGCACGACTCACCTCACCGGTTCAGTTGCATTCCTACCGGGGAAGGAACGAGTCAATCCCCTGTTCTTCATCACTTGACCCCTACAGGCGCGGAGGCGGAGAAGGACGGCGTGCCCGTCTTTAAATTCCCCCGCTGGCGCCTGAAGGGGATGGCCATCCCGGAGGTGGTGGAGGCCTACAAGGCCACAGGGGCCGACCTGAACGTGCTGCCCTTCTGCTCCCAGTTCATCCCCATGGAGGTTATCGACCACCCGGCCCACGGCTCAATCATCTACCACCCCTCCCTGCTGCCCCGACACAGGGGGGCGTCTGCCATCAACTGGTGAGTGGGGGGGTGCCGTGTAGGTGGGTGGGTGCCGTGACGGTGGCCGGGTGGGTGCCGTGTAGGTGGGTGGGTGGTTGGGTGCCGTGTTGGCAGAGGCCGTGGCGGCGGCCGGGTGGGTGCCGTGTAGGTAGGTAGGTGGGTGGGTGGGTGCCGTGTCGGCGGGCGCCGTGAGAGTGGGCGGGTGCCGTGAGAGTCGGCGGGTGATTGTTCGCCATGTCGGCAGGTGGGTTCTTGGGTGTGTGCCGTGACGATGGTTGGACCAGTTAGCGCCACGTTTGTTTTTCATTCCTTGTCCGTCTGATGAGTGATTTGTTAGTCGGCTGAATGTCCGGTTGTTTTTTTTTTGCACTTGTTTTAAATGTGAAACGCCCCGTCGGACATGAGAAGGCACAATAGGCGAACTGTAACAGCCTCCGCATGCGTTTTGTCGACAGGACCTTAATACACGGCGATAGAAAAGGCGGATTTACGGTCTTCTGGGCCGATGACGGACTTGACACTGGACCAATCCTGTTGCAGAGGGAGTGTGACGTGGAACCTGACGACACCGTCAACACACTCTACAAGAGGTTCCTCTTCCCAGAGGGTGTGAAGGGCACAGTGAGTCTGTCCGTCCGCACACACACACATACACAATCCTAAATGCTATGCTAAATATAAAACCAAGTAATATTTCCAGAGAAATGTATGCACTCCAAATACGTGGATCAACATGCACGGCACACATTCCGAAATGCATTGAAAATACAATCGCGCGATGTGGAATAAAATTCACTAAAAAGAATCCTAAGGATTTGTTAGTCTAACAACTCATTCACTGAAGTTAGCAACATATGCTTTAGCATAATGTCAAGTTTGTGCAAAAAAAAAAACGCCACAGCGATCAAGTCAGTTGAACACGAGAATGCCCATACCGACCACACCCCCACGTTAGGAAATCTCAACGCCTCGTTGGTTGTTTGAAGGTGGAAGCAGTGAGGCTGATCGCCGAGGGGAACGCCCCGAGGACCATCCAGGCAGACGGGGGCACCTACGAGGGTATCCAGAAGAAAGACAATGCCAAGGTGGAGACTCGCCCAACACAGAGACATTCAACGCCGCAAATACTTAGAACCAGCTAAGCGGACACTCTGTAAACACACATTTATTCTCACATGTGTATTTTGTGTAGATTGACTGGAACCAGTCGGCCCATGCCCTACACAACTGGATCAGAGGAAACGACAAGGTTCCTGGGGCGTGGGCGGAGGTAGACGGACAGGTAAGGGCTCACCTGGGCAGATGAAGGAGGCCACTGTAGACTGTTAGGACGCAACCAGCCGCTGATTCCACGACTGTATCGCTCGTCTCTCCTCTAGAAAGTTACGTTCTACGGCTCCACTCTGGTCGACAGCCCTTCGGCTGTGGACGGTCAATCTCTGGAGATTCCTGGTGCCAGTAGACCCGGTCTGGTCACCAAATCGGGCCTGGTTCTGTTTGGCAACGACGGCAAGACGGTAGGTCACCTCGCGCAACACCAAAATGTGCTTTTTGATTATTGTAGTAGAGCACGTAGGACTGTTGATCAATTTCCTTAAAATTCAAATGCATTTAGCATAGAACTATAATGTGTGACCAAGACTTAAAAAACTAGCATTACAAACAGAGGTATTCAATCCTCTTTTCATAAACACCTCGAATTTTCACTTTTTTTTTGGACTACTGATTAATTAATTAAGTCCTCGTTGATTAGCTGACCAGTCAAATCAGGTGTGCTAGCTCTGGGATAAACCAAATACACAAAATGCCTGGGGGGGTTCCAAAACTTGACATTGTTGACCATCTTCAACCACGGTTTATTAATGGGTTTTTTAAGTCAGGTGAATTGCATATGTTCAGTAGACCACAGTATTTCTTTGGTTAGATATAATTCACTTACTCATTTGTTTTAAACCTTTTGCCGATCACCCATTGGCCTGTTTTGTACATGTGGACACGCTGTTCTTCTGCCAGTCTGTAGTGGCGATGACAACCTGCAGTTGCATGGGAACTGGTTGTTTCCTGCCCTGATTTGAGCTGTACCCTGTCTTTGGCAGGATAGTTAATTGGGCTTTTAGTACTGTAAGTCCTTGGATTTTCTTTTGTCGTAGCGGTGCCAATGAACTGAATGAATGAATCACTGGCCTCCGCTGAAAAGGCCTTTGTGCAGTGTTATGTAATCCCTGTGGGCAGCGGTGGGAGGGTGTGTGAGCGTATCAAAGATTCAGGTAACGCAGGAGAGATTTTGAGAAACTGAGAGAATTGGGCCAGCCGGTGTAACTGAACCACGGGGTGACTAATGCTACGAGGTTAAGTTGCTCTATTGTCTTTCTAGACACATCTTGGGGTTGTGAGGCTGAATGCAATCAAACAAGTTTGAATAAAGTACATTTAATAAAACAAGTCAGCCATATGGCAGCGGCCTTCTCCAAAGTGACTTGTGGGTGGAATTAGGGGTGCCTTGCTTAAGGGCACAAACAACAATTTGTTTTATCGTGATTTAAACCAGCAACCTTTAAGTTATTGGCTCAACCTCCATGCCCACTCATCCTTTTGCCTGGGGGAAACATTCTAGAGCCCTCTTCTCTAGAACCCGGAGAAAGACAAGCCTCATCTGGCGTCTGTCACAAGTTGTACGGCGAAATTGAATGATCCATACAGACTACAAAAACATTGGGAAATACCTTGCACTGTTTTCAAATGGCACTGCCGCTGAAGAATGTGTTCAGGAACTGGGGAACGACTTCCTGCGGATCCAGACATCTATGCTGATGGGGTTTATACGTGCGTCTGTGTTTAATAACTCATGTAGTTGCTCTATGGACAAATATTCAAGCTGGAGTCTGTCGTTCTGCCAGGCACACCAGTGTGTTTCAACAGGGCCAAAAATTATGCTGGAAAAGATGGGACTTTGACTTTGATGAGACTTTATAAAAGTATGTAAAGTCACATCTGAACTGCAATGGGGGAAAAACAAAGCATACATTCTGCTAATGTAATATGGCTGTTGTTGTTTTCATATTTTAATAGGTTAACATACAGCTTATTTCCTTTAAATAATATTAAACATCGTCTTGACATAGTTATCATAGTCTTTTAACCTTCAAATCTTAAGCTACATTTGGCTGTCAATCACTCTCAGAAACATGGTAATCAGGCGTAGGGAAACCTTCTCCAATATTTACAGAATATTTTGTATATTAGACGAGAGAGATGTTCCCCAGTATTAACTACAAATGGGTGACACCTGACCTTACCATAAGAGCAATAGATTGCTATTTTGACTGAACAACCTTTCGTGGACATACAGATAATATTACATCATTCTAATAACCACATAAAAATTTGTTCTGGCAAAACTCCTGGACATTTATGAATTTTGGCAAATACAACAGGCACTCTCCTAAACATTTCTAACTCTGTGGACAGATCAGTATTTCTTTCTAACTCATTTGAAAATGACAACGAGGACAAGGATTACATCTGGGCTCCAGTCTAAAACGTCTGGCTCTCGAAAAGTTTTATAGAAGATGGGATCACAAGGCTTTGGGGTCACATCAAAAGCCCAGGCCCGTTGGACCAGAACACACACTCCTGTGCATCTGCAGCTCTCCCATCTGACAGAAGCTGTCCCCACAGTCGTGACACCGGTACGGCTTCTCCTTGTGTGTCCTCCTCAGATGTCCCTTCATGTGGGCGTCCTGCCTGAAGGCTTTGCCGCAGACCGGGCAGATGAAGGGTTTCTCCCCCGTGTGAACCCGGATGTGCTCGTTCAGGTGACTCTTCACCTTGAATCCTTTCCCACACAGGTGACAGCTGTGCGGCCGCTCCCCCGTGTGAGTCGTCATGTGATCCGCCAGTCCCTTCCTTGCCGGGAACCCTTTCCCACAGACGTGGCACCGGAAGCGCTCGTACGAAGCGCGCCTCTTTATCAGCTCCGACAGAGTGCCGATCCTATGCCGGAAGGGTCGTCCTCTCTTCACTTTCCACTGCAGAGGCCCCACCGTCACTGTTCCGTTTGTGCCGTCGCCCTGAGCTGCGGAACAGTGGGCGTCGTCTCCCCCGGGCAGGACCTTCGAGTTGCCTGGCAACACCCCGTAGCCCTCTCCTCCATCGGGTTCTGTTTTCATGCGTTCCACCAGGCCGCCGGGTAGACGGTTCGTCTCGGCCTGCGGCGCGGTTTGGGTTTGAAAGAGGTGCGAGGGCCACGGGTCCTGGTCAAAACCGGCTTTCATGCAAGAAGGGTTGAACACGAACTCGATGCTGTCACCTTGGGACTCGGGGCCCTGCTGCTGTTCCCCATCCAGGCTGGCCCTCAGGGCCTGTTCTTCTGGATGTTCATGCAACAGAATGGGGCTCCTCCAGTCCTGCTCAACAGGACCTTCGTCTTTAGAGTCATCGACCTCCAGAGGTTCTTGTGGAAAAGACAGGAAAATATATGTTATTACAAGTTATTACCATAATAAGACACACGTCATTACCATAATAAGACATTCGTCATTACCATAATAAGATATTCGTCATTACCATAATAAGACATTCGTCATTACCATAATAAGATATTCGTCATTACCATAATAAGATATTCGTCATTACCATAATAAGACACACGTCATTACCGTAATAAGACATTCGTCATTACCATAATAAGATATTCGTCATTACCATAATAAGACATTCGTCATTACCATAATAAGACATTCGTCATTACCATAATAAGATATTCGTCATTACCATAATAAGATATTCGTCATTACCATAATAAGACACACGTCATTACCATAATAAGACATTCGTCATTACCATAATAAGACATACGTCATTACCATAATAAGACATACGTCATTACCATAATAATACATACGTCATTACCATAATAAGACATACGTCATTACCATAATAAGACATACGTCATTACCATAATAAGACATACGTCATTACCATAATAAGACATACGTCATTACCATAATAAGACACCATTCATTACCATAATAAGACAAGAACTGCTGACTAGATCCACGTAGCCACACCCCCTCGTCCCATGTACACAACAACAAGTACACAACAGACAAAACAATACATTTAATGCAATCTAAACGGTGTATTAACAGCTAGAAGGCACCTCGGGGGGCTAGTTACGTCCAACATATTACAGGGAATGGACATAACGTGGTCTTAAATGCATGCACTTGTCGTTACAAACCTGATCTGTGTAACTTGATCTGTGGTTTGATGACCAGATCCAGCAGCTTCTGTAATCTCTCGTTCTCCTCCTTCGACCGGGATATTTCATCTTGATACTCCACAATTGTCCTCTCCACCTCCCCAAATATCTCCACAGCCGCGGCTGTCAGTCGTTCGCGCAGAAACACATTTAGTAATTGCATTTTTGACATTTTGGGAAATCTGTGTACTTTGTAATAAATAGATAAATACGGTTTTTCAAAACCCTACTTGTAAAAATGGTCTCCCCGGAAGTAAATACTTCTTGCACATAGTTTTTGTGGCTAAACCGCATCATAACCGCGCTCTATCGCCACCTGCTGTCCGGAATGATTTTATTTCCAACATTCACTAAGACAGGAACTGGTATTTTGTTAAGTACTAATTAGTATATTCTCCCCGAATTAAAATGACTGGGATTAAACATTAAAGAAAGATAAAAGCTGAAATAACATAAACACCAGACTAATAAACAATTAAGAACAAGTACTCAGACACAGAAACCCCACCCTCTGCCCTCACACTCATCCCCCCAACTTTCCAAACCTTTCCTCCAACTATTGCTCGGACCCTACACTCTTTTTCTAAAACATTTTACATGTGATTTAAATATGAGCACAAACATGCCTCTCAATTTATGCCATCCTTACATAAGTACCAGAAACATGGATTTCATTTTGGCATTTGGTTTAAATGTAAAAATATATATATATATATATATATATATATATAAACGCAAAGAAAAAACATAATATTCCAGTAAAATTAACATTACATTACACTATATCAAGACATACAAAGACAATTGAGGTGTGATTCTGTAATTAGTACTGAGCTATCTAAAGCTATTAAAGCAGTCGATGCATTAAACAGCATGTTCCTTTTCAAGTGACTGTTTCCATTGTCGGTGTGTCTAGTTGCTAGTCAAGAACCTGCAGTTTGAGGATGGGAAAATGATTGCAGCAGAACAGTATTTCAGCTGGGGGAGTAGCGCCTCGGTGGAGCTCACTGAGGACGAGAAGACTTTCGCGGATCAATTGAGGGTAGGTAAAAAAAAACGAAATAGTATAACACTGCAGTGCTGTCAGAATGCAGTCACTTAGTTTTTTTATCTGAGAGCTGAAGAAAATTGGAGAAGTCTGACAATTTGTTTAGTAATTTCGTGACGAGTGCGTACGCTAAGTATGTAAAATGTAGCAATATATTTTATTTTTGTGTACATTTTAAAGAAAAACGACTACGGTGGGGTAATTAGTTATCAAAACAGGTTCTATTTTGCCAGCACATGTAGGTGTTTTATTAAGTCAATGTCTCGTTTCAACCATCGATATGTTGGCGAATACCATCCTACAGTGTCGTTTTGTCCCATGACAGGTTGTGTGGAGCAGCATCCTGACTAATGTGGCGCACATCGAGGACTCCACTGACTTCTTTAAGTCTGGCGCGGCATCCATGGATGTGGTCAGGTCAGGGCAAATCACTGGCTTTCACTTTAGGTCTAAAGTGGTTACCTGAAAATTTGTTTTAATCAATCAATATAGTGGATAGAGCTAGACCTCAGGCACCTGAATATACTGATGGGAATCCTTCTAAAACCACTAGCTGACTTGGGCTACGATTAAAAGTGACTTTTTATCACTTGTATTTTTATCCTTCACACTCTCACTCTACTTACACCCTCTTGTTTGTTCCGGCCTTTGCCTTTCATTCTTTATATTATGCGAACATTTACTCCTTTTAGCAAAGCGTTTTATCTAAAGGGCGGCATGCAAACATTTTATATTTGAGTGGTCTGGGGAATTGAACCCAGCACCCTGGAACCCACCACCCTGGAACCCAGCACCCCGGTACCACCCTGGAACCCAGCACCCCGTTACCACCCTGGAACCCGGCACCCCGGTACCACCCTGGAACCCAGCACCCCGGTACCACCCTGGAACCCAGCACCCCGGTACCCAGCACCCAGGAACCCACCACCCTGGAACCCACCACCCTGGAACCTACCACCCTGGAACCCACCACCCTGGAACCCACCACCCATGCTTTTCCTCCATCCCCCAATGTCCTGTCCCCCGCTGTTTCAACAGTACATGACCAAATCTAAAGCACATAAATATGTATATTGTCCTTCTAGACACAGTAGCGTTGAATGTTTTCCCTCAGGCTGGTAGAGGAGGTGAAGCTGAGGGCCGGGGGCTGCCAGTTGCAGAATGAGGACGTGTACATGAACCCCACATTCCAGGAGTTCATCCAGATGTGTGTGAGGAAGATCCGAGGGGAGGACGATGAGGAAGAGCTGGTTATTGACTACGTATGTTTCAGAATAGTTGTTGTCAGTCAAATACTCAATAAGTGACTATTGGCACAGAGTAAACATGGAATAACATCACATGACTTATGTGCCCCCGACCAGGTGGAGAAGAACATCAACAACATGATGATCCAGCTCCCCCATCAGCTCTTCATCAATGGGCAGTTTGTGGATGCAGAGGGGGGGAAGACCTACAAGACCATCAACCCAACTGACGGAATGGTAGGGAGAGAAAACACAGGAAACAGTTTGTGTGTTTTCAGGAAACAGTTTGGGTGTTTTCACGAATGTGTCCAGCTTCCAACTCATCATATGTAGAGCCAACGAACGTATGAGCCTAATGTATGAGCATAATGTATGAGCATAATGTATCAGCCTAATGTATCAGCCCGATGTATGAGCATAATGTATGAGCCTAATGTATGAGCCTGATGTATGAGCCTAATGTATGAGCTTAATGTATCAGCCTGATGTGTCGGCCTGATGTATGAGCTTAATGTATGAGCCTGATGTATGAGCCTAATGTATGAGCCTAATGTATGAGCTTAATGTATCAGCCTAATGTATGAGCCCGATGTATGAGCCTAATGTATGAGCTTAATGTATCAGCCTGATGTGTCGGCCTGATGTATGAGCTTAATGTATGAGCCTAATGTATGAGCCTAATGTATGAGCCTGATGTATGAGCCTAATGTATGTGCCTAATGTATGAGCTTAATGTATCAGCCTACTGTATGAACCTAATGTATGAGCTTAATGTATCAGCCTAATGTATGAGCTTAATGTATCAGCCTGATGTATGAGCCTACTGTATGAGCCTAATGTATGAGCCTAATGTATGAGCCTAATGTATCAGCCTAATGTATGAGCCTAATGTAACAGCCTGATGTATCGGTCTAATCTATGAGTCTAAAGTGTGAGCCTTGAGTTTGCTGGTTTCTTATGTGTCCAGCCCATCTGCGATGTGTCTCTTGCTCAAGTCAGTGATGTGGATCGAGCAGTAGCAGCCGCCAAGGAGGCGTTTGAGGAGGGGGAGTGGGGCAAGATGAACCCCAGGGACCGAGGCAGACTCATATACAAGTCAGTCTGTTAGATAAACTCATATAGAAGTCAGTCTGTTAGATAAAGTCATATAGAAGTCAGTATGTTAGATAAACTCATATACAAGTCAGTCTGTTAGATAATCTCATATACAAGTCAGTCTGTTAGACAAACTCATATACAAGTCAGTCTGTTAGATAAACTCATATACAAGTCAGTCTGTTAGACAAACTCATATACAAGTCAGTCTGTTAGATAATCTCATATACAAGTCAGTCTGTTAGACAAACTCATATACAAGTCAGTCTGTTAGATAAACTCATATACAAGTCAGTCTGTTAGACAAACCCATATACAAGTCAGTCTGTTAGACAAACTCATATACAAGTCAGTCTGTTAGATAATCTCATATACAAGTCAGTCTGTTAGACAAACCCATATACAAGTCAGTCTGTTAGACAAACTCATATACAAGTCAGTCTGTTAGATAATCTCATATACAAGTCAGTCTGTTAGACAAACTCATATACAAGTCAGTCTGTTAGATAATCTCATATACAAGTCAGTCTGTTAGACAGCCCTTTTTTAAGTCCATTCGACGCAATTCGTCTTTTAGTAGTTATTTTTACCACCCTAAGTTGCTCCATGCTCCTCCCTCCATGCTCCTTCCACCCTGCTCCTTCCTCCCTGCTCCTGCCTCCCTGCTCCTGCCTCCCTGCACCTCCCTCCTCTCTCCATGCTCCTCCCTCCATGCTCCTCCCTCCCTGCTCCTGCCTCCCTGCACCTTCCTCCCTGCACCTCCCTCCTCTCTCCATGCTCCTCCCTCCATGCTCCTCCCTCCCTGCTCCTGCCTCCCTGCACCTGCCTCCCTGCACCTCCCTCTTCTCTCCATGCTCCTCCCTCCATGCTCCTCCCTCCCTGCTCTTCCAGACTGGCTGACCTGATGGAGGAGCACCAGGAGGAGTTGGCCACGATAGAGTCCATGGATTCGGGGGCAGTCTACACCCTGGCACTGAAGACCCACGTGGGCATGTCCATCCAGACCTTCCGCTACTTCGCCGGCTGGTGCGACAAGATCCAGGTGAGCGAGCTGGACGTTGTGCCAAAGCTGTCCGTCTCACCGGCCGTTCTCACATGTCGTGTCACCGGATCTGACCCACAGATGAGCGACTGTGGTTCAGGATGTTGATGATGTTACGGTGTGTTTGAAATGCTCCATGTGACCGCTGACCGTCTGTCCGGACAGGGCTCCACTATCCCCATCAACCAGGCACGGCCCAATCACAACCTCACCTTCACCAGGAAGGAACCAATTGGGTAATGCTTATCGCTTGACCTCTGACCCTGTGTTCATCCAATAGTGTGTGTGTACCTAGCCTCGGTGTGTATCACCAGTAGACTGACTGTGTGTATTACAGTGTGTGTGTGTGTGTGTGTTAGCCTCAGTGTGTGTGCCCCTCAGACTGACTGTGTGTTCTACAGGGTGTGTGTGTTAGCTTCAGTGTGTGTGCCCGTCAGGCTGACTCTGTGTTCTACAGGGTGTGTGCCATCGTAATCCCCTGGAACTACCCACTGATGATGTTGGCCTGGAAAACGGCTGCGTGTCTGGCTGCTGGAAACACAGTGGTCCTCAAACCTGCCCAGGTAGGTACTAGAAACCCCACTGGCACCACCCATCAGCCGCACTGGCACCACTCATCAGCCGCACTGGCACCACTCATCAGCCCCACTGGCTCCACCCATCAGTCGCACTGGCTCCACCCCCAGACCCACTGGCACCACCCATCAGCCGCACTGGCACCACTCATCAGCCGCACTGGCACCACTCATCAGCCCCACTGGCTCCACCCATCAGTCGCACTGGCTCCACCCATCAGCCGCACTGGCTCCACCCCCAGCCCCACTGGCTCCACCCCCAGTCCCACTGGCTCCACCCATCAGCCCACTGGCTCCACCCATCAGCCGTCTTGTCACCACCCATCAGCCGCACTGGCTCCACCCCCAGCCCCACTGGCACAAGCTGTCCGGTCGCCACCCACCAGCGACATTCAGTCTCTCTGTTCACACTGCAGAAGAAGCCAGTTGTGTTCAGCTGTTGTATGTTTTTCAGGTGACGCCACTGACAGCCGTGAAGTTTGCTGAACTGTCAGCAAGGGCAGGATTCCCCAGAGGAGTGATCAACATTCTTCCTGGATCAGGTAAACCTGCGTTTTGGAGTTAGGTCCTGTTCCTGGATCAGGTAAACGTGCGTTTTGGGGTTAGGTTCTGCGGTGCTGGTTGACGGTGAGCGTTCATCACTTCTATATCACCAGGTGCACTGGTGGGCCAGCGACTAGCAGACCATTCGGACGTCCGGAAGCTGGGTTTCACCGGTTCCACTCCCGTTGGCAAACACATCATGAAGAGGTGCGCGCCACAGGCTGGCCAGATAGGACACCACTTTAGGCACTTCCTGGTTGATGGCAAATTTAGCTAATCAATGTTCTTACATGTGTTTTGTGGGTGTTTGAATACTTTATTGTGTGTGTGTGTTCCTCTATCCCAGTTGTGCAGACAGTAATGTGAAGAAGGTGTCCCTAGAACTGGGGGGTAAATCTCCACTCATCATCTTCAGTGACTGTGACCAGGAGAAGGCTGTTCGGATGGTCAGTGTCCTCGGGTCTATGCTAAACACGCACATGCCAGTCACGGAAAAATATACACACTTTATCATGATATTTTTCCTACCTCTTCAATGTTTCTGTATCCCGTTATTTTAGGGCATGAGTGCAGTATTCTTCAACAAGGGAGAGAACTGCATTGCGGCTGGTCGAATCTTTGTAGAGGAGGACCTTCACGACCACTACGTCCGGAGAGTGGTACGGTCTCACAGTGCTACGTTAGCCTAGCCATATGCTACATTCACTTTGCTCACTTAAATTGGGAAGTCCTCAGCCAGTCAGTTAACACTACAGTATTATTGTCAGGAAGTGCCGTAGGAATTCCTAAAGGTGCCATAATTTATGTCATGTACAGTGGTGTGAAAAGGTGTTTGCCCTCTTCCTGATTTCTCATTTTATTGCATGTTTGTCACGCAGTTCTTAAATTGACATTGTTATAATTAAGGGAAAACCAAATCCAAACCTACATGGCACTGTGTGAAAAAGTGATTAACACACCTCCTCAGGTGGAGGAAGTGAAGAAGATGAAGATCGGCGATCCCCTGGAGCGGTCCACAGACCACGGTCCCCAGAACCACAAGGCCCATCTGGACAAACTGGTGGAGTTCTGCCAGAAGGGGGTTCAGGAAGGTGCCACTTTGGTGTGTGGGGGGAAGCAGATCGCCCGTCCAGGTTAGACACACAGTCCTGTTCTCCCCATCCCCCCCCACCCCCTTCTGGCAGAACTAGTTGATACTATAACTGTTCTCAAGTGCTCGCACCTAACATGGTTAATTGCTGTGCCTGTGTCCCGTGCAGGTTTCTTCTTTGAGCCCACAATATTCACCGAGGTCCAGGACCACATGTTTATTGCCACAGAGGAGTCGTTTGGTCCCATCATGATCCTCTCCAAGTTCAAGAGCGGGTCAGAACAAAACGGGTCTCAGGGGAACGAACGGCTCTGCGTAAATGTCTGTTCGTCTCCGGTTTGTTTACTTTGCCGTCTGTTTCAGGGACGTGGACGGGGTTCTGCGGCGGGCCAACGCCACGGAGTACGGCCTGGCGTCGGGCGTCTTCACCCGCGATATCGGCAAGGCTCTGTTGGTCAGCGAGAAGCTCAACGCCGGCACCGTGTTCGTCAACACCTACAACAAGACTGACGTGGCTGCCCCCTTTGGAGGTTTTAAGCAGTCTGGGTTCGGCAAAGACCTGGGTAAGAGTCTGCTAGTTCTGGGAGACCCGCTGGCTCTGAGATACCCGCTGGTTCTGAGATACCTGCTGGTTCTGAGAGACACACCATCTCTTGTAGGGGAGTAAATTGAGTGGAGATTTGACCTCACTGTTTTTCTTCAATAGGACAAGAAGCTCTTAACGAATACTTGAAGACCAAGACTGTCACTATTGAGTACTAAATATGTAGAGAGGAGAGAGAAAAAGCAGAAAGAGACAGAGATGAATCATGTTGGTACAAAGAGAGGAGACATGATGACAAAAAGGATATGTATAAGAGAGAGATACGTGTAAGAGAGATACGTATAAGAGAGATACGTGTAAGAGAGATACGTGTAAGAGAGATACGTGTAAGAGAGAGATACGTATAAGAGAGATACATGTAAGAGAGATACGTGTAAGAGAGATACGTATAAGAGAGAGATACGTATAAGAGAGAGATATGTATAAGAGAGATACGTGTAAGAGATAGATATGTTTATGAGAGATACGTATAAGAGAGACATAAGTATATGAGAGAGAGACAAGTATGAGAGAGATACGTGTAAGAGAGATACGTGTAAGAGAGAGATACGTATAAGAGAGAGATACGTATAAGAGAGAGATACGTATAAGAGAGAGATATGTATAAGAGAGATACGTGTAAGAGAGAGATGTATAACAGATATGTTTTCCTTATATTAACAGAATATTGATTATAGACAAATGTCCCCAAACCTAAAATGTCTGGCAGCTATTTCTTCTTACTAATAACTCGATTCATAATTATCATAGGATTCTTGGTTACGTTTCTCAACATATTTACAACGTGGTCACATTTAATAACGATATATTTTATGCAATACAAGTGTTGTATTTTATGTGGCAATTCCTAAAAATTACTTTTAATAGAGATTTTGAATTTCATTTTCAAGTATGCTTTTAATCTGGGATTAATGTGATTTTGACAAATTACTCATGGACTAAAGAGACTGAATTAGAATTATGTTGTTCTTCTGAAAATAGATGAAGCCTATATTGTTGCGTACTTATTGAAATATGTTATGAAATGTTATTTTATTGGGAAATAGAAGACAATGCTACCCTCCTTTTAGAAATAGGAACTGTTCACTGTTACAGTTTGAACAGTTTGTCGACACTGGAAAGTTTAACACAATGTTTAAAACTGTCTTCTCTATGCAATAGATGTGTTGGACTCATAAAAAATATATAATTGAGAATTTAGTTGTACTTTATTACTTTGTCTTTGTTTCTCACACACGATTCAGCAGTTTAGTAATAGAATAGCTTGTTCTTTTGTCTTGGACCTTATCCAGGTGTGTGTGTGTGTGTGTGTGTGTGAGTGTTAGCTTGCCAGTTAGTCTCACAACTCTAATGACACTTTGTGGGAAGTTAATACTTTGTCCTGGACACAAATATGGACGATGACAAGAACAAGTTGGATTCGTCTGCACGAGAGAGCTCCAGGAGGATCTTCTTCCAGGTCACGGGTCCCTATCTCATGGCCGGGTTGGGGATGATGGCGGCCGGCATGGTTCTGGACGTTGTACAGGTGGGTGATGGGAACTGGTCCTAGTTGGTTTGGCCTGTGGGTCAGCTTCTATGGTTTGATAGTATCACAAGATACAGTAAAACGAAATCGATACAGAATATTTGTCTTAAAATAAAATAATTGGAAGTAAATAGTATCGTAGCAGATCTGGAGTCACAGCTAAATGCCTTAGCAGTATAATTTGGCGTTGACCTTATCAACAAACGTAATCTGTGCAAACGGTAGAGCCTTATTTTCCGGGCCCAAGTCACATGTCTGGATTATTAAATTGCAAGTACACATAATTCCATATAAATAATACGATGACAGGAACACTCGATTCATGTGAGTGATTTGTTGGTTGTACTCGTTTCACTTCTATGGATTTTGAACCCAATCCAGTGAGCATGGTGAGGGTGTTGTGTCGGGGTGACCTGACCGGCCGGGTCCGAGTTTGATAATGATGTCCTCGGGCACGTCAGCGCTTACACTTTATTCTTGGTCGCGGTCTGTTGGATTTGAATGTTTTTCGTTTGTTTTTTTAGATTCAACTTTATTAGAATTGGAACAGTACAAGTAGGCCTACAGAACAACGAAATGCAGTTTGCATCCAACCAGAAAGTGGTCAATCTTGTTCTGGACAGTTACCTTTCTCTCACTCTTCACTGGACACTGCATTTCTTTGCACTGCACATAAAGTGGCATTTTTCTGGAGACTGAATTCATCCAATCAGGCTAAACAGAGCAGCTTATATGTGTCATAATATGAACTGACACTAACAGCTAAATGTCCGTGTGTTTTGCGGCACACTGTTCCTCAGTTGAATTAGTGAGGTATAGCGTTGTCCTCTGTACGCCCGGCTGCCACAGTCTGAATCCAACGCAGTTATCTCAGGGACACCTTTTAGCTGAGTCACTGTGTGTGTGTGTGTGTGTGTGTGTGTGTGTGTGTGTGTGTGTGTGCGCGCGTGCGTGTGCGTGCGCGCATGAAAAATCACTTTCAAATGAGAGCTAGAGGTGAGGTGTGTCTCTGAGGAGAGCATATAAATACCCGGGGATGTCTCGTGGTCACGCATGCTTAAGCTGCTATCAATTCTGTGCCTGGTAAATATTCACTGTATGTCTTTTCGGTCGATGACGTAGATTGTATGCACATTTTATAATTGTGAATTTAGTTGACAAAAGTCGGGGGGCTGGATCAGAAAAAAGGGGCAGGGGGAAGAGGAGACGGGGTAGAGCTGATGCTCTGTGAGTCTTAAGAGATTCCATGTAAATGGCAGGATCCACCGACCAATCAGGAAGGAGAAGTGCCCGGTGTGGGTGACGGGTACAGACAGGTATGAGAGGAGGGAGAGTGAATGGAGGAAAGGACAGATAGAGAGAGAGAGAGAGGGAGAGGGAGAAAGAGAGAGAGAGAAAGAGAGAGAGAGAGACAGAGAGAGAGAGAGAGAGACAGAGAGAGAGAGAGACAGAGAGAGAGACAGAGAGAGAGAGAGACAGAGAGAGAGACAGAGAGAGAGAGAGACAGATAGAGAGAGAGAGGGAGAAAGAGAGAGAGAGAGAAAGAGAGGGAGAAAGAGAAAGAGAGAGACAGAGAGAGACAGAGAGAGAGAGAGAGACAGAGAGAGAGAGAGAGAGACAGAGAGAGACAGAGAGAGAGAGAGAGAGAGAGAGAGAGAGAGAGAGAGAGAGAGAGAGAGAGACAGAGAGAGAGAGAGACAGAGAGAGAGACAGAGAGAGAGAGAGACAGAGAGAGAGACAGAGAGAGAGAGAGACAGATAGAGAGAGAGAGGGAGAAAGAGAGAGAGAGAGAGAGAGAGAGAGAGAGAGAGAGAGAGAGACAGAGAGAGACAGAGAGAGAGAGAGAGAGAGAGCGAGAGAGAGAGAGACAGAGAGAGAGAGTTTTTTTTTAGTTTTAAAAAACACTTTATTGAGTCCTATGGACTCACAACACCACAACTACAAGTACAAGAAACCACACAGACAAAGAAAAAAAAGAAAAACAAACCCACAAAAAGAAAAACACAACACACTTTAAATAGACAAATTAACAACACAACACCAAATCCTCCCCAACAACAGAACATAACACTCCCTGGATGCCCCAGATAGACATGAACCGCTCAGTGTCCCCAACCAGTTTATAGTATGCATACTCCACCCTCAGTCTTGCAGCTAGCAAGCCCTGAAGCATGCCCACAACATCCACAGACCCCTGGCCCCGAATTTGATTCTTCCGGGTCTTACAAATAGCCAACTTAGCTTCCCCTGACATAAAATTGAGTAAAACAATGGTGCTTCGTCTATTAAAACAATACTTGGGGCCAAATATAAGAGAGAGAGAGACAGAGAAAGAGAGAGACAGAGAAAGAGAGAGACAGAGAGAGAGAAAGAGAGAGAGACAGAGAGAGAGACAGAGAGAGAGACAGCGATAGAGAGAGAGACCCCCCCTGTTCTCAGGAAACTCCTGCCAATAGCTGGACAGGTACTGTATCATTTAGCGTTGGGACTCACTCCACATTTTTGTCACTCACTGATGCCTCACGCCTCCTGCGGAGCACGAGGACCACAGAAACCCGCCGTCTCTCCTCGCCACATTTCTGATCTGCGCCACACACAAAAACACACGTACGGACAGACGGACGGCCACCATGAGGAAGGGGCTCCAGGGAAGTCTGACTGCTCCTGACCCAGGGGAGGAGGAGGAGGAGGAGAGGGATCACGAGCGGCGAGGGCTGTCGAGGGCAGAGAGAAAGCTAGCAGCCTTCTGGTTGTCCTTATCCCAGAGGACGTGGATGTTTCTCAGGTCCCGCGGTGGCGAACGTACCGCCTGCTTCCAGCGGAGCTCTTCGGCAGCCCGTCTGCTAAAGAGCGAGGCGTGAGGAGTGTGTGTGGGTGTGTGTGCTTGTGTGTGCTGTATATGTTGGTCAGCGTGTGCCTGTATAGCTGGGTATTTGTATCCGTCAGTTTGAGTGTGAGAATACATCTTTCCGACACCGTATCTGCTGGGGTTTGACCTCGACGCAACGGCACAAAACCAGCCTCTCGTGTTTGTCTTGTTGTGCGATCAGGGCAACGTTGTCTAAAGACAGAGGAACGATGGAACGACAGTGTGAGCAACAGACAGAGGACAAGGCAAATGAGGGAGCTTTGTGAAATGCCCTCTTCACTATATGCTGCCTCCAGAATCAAGACAGCATGGGTAAAAGTGATATTCAACCACTTAGCTGTTTTTGTGTTACGTCACATTCAGAGTATCACGGCAACGAACTGTAGCTCAGAAGACTCTGAAACACATCGACTCCACTGCGGTCGTTGCCCCGGTAACCCCTCACTCGTGACTTTACGTATCGGCATGGGGTGAGACCATTTACTACGTTGAACTGGAACACTATTTCAAGTCCACCCGAGGACAGAGATTCCTAAATGTGTGTTTCTATGTGTTGTTGTTGTCATACTTATATCGGACATGCTGGGATTCGTTGTGTGAATTGTTGTGTAAAAAACGCCATCGTCGTCACATACCGGATCTGTGACGTCTCCTGAGCCCAGGAGCCCCAGAAAATGTGGCGCGAATCGTCTTTGCCGGGGTAGGGTCACCTTCGTGCTGTAGGCAGTGCGACAGGGTAGCCGCCACGTGTCAACGTTCAGAGGGCTATACGTGGAGGATGTACAGTTGCTTTCGGATTAAACGTGCAAGGCGCAGTGCACACGTTTGTGATTATGTATTTGGGGGATTTCAAAGCGGCATCAATGGGGAGTCAGTATAGTGCCCGTGCCCGTGTGGCAGCAAGAAATAGCATCACGACATGCAGATGCATGCAGCCATCTATAGAACTGCACTGCCAATACCCGGCTGATATAATAGTCTTAGCAAAATGCACCAGACGTGTTTTGTGAGCGAACACCGTTGTGTTTTGGCGATTGGAACACGTGTGTCACCTACTTGAGGTGTATTCTGGGAAGGGATGTCATTGTTAAAGGAGAGTTATTTGCACTTCACAGGGGCCACTCAGACTGTGCAACCTACCTTCACATGTATCATTGGCTATGTTTCAGCATTGGGAGGTGTTCAGAGAGATCACAGAGGTCTTTATCCTGGTGCCGGCACTGGTTGGACTGAAAGGCAACCTGGAGATGACACTGGCCTCCAGACTGTCTACAGCAGTGAGTGAATACACACACACACACACATTTATGTCTACAGCAGTGAGTGAATACACACACACACACACACATTTATGTCTACAGCAGTGAGTGAATACACACACACACACACATTTATGTCTACAGCAGTGAGTGAATACACACACACACACACACACACATTTATGTCTACAGCAGTGAGTGAATACACACACACACACACATTTCTGTCTACAGCAGTAAGTGAACACACACACACACACACATTTCTGTCTACAGCAGTGAGTGAACACACACACACACTTCCTAACATAGCACCAACAAACTCAAACTTAATTCTAAAAAGCTTTTTTTCCAGTAAATATTTACATACACGTGTTATTTATTGTGGGGACGTAACATTGAATCAGAAATGCATGTTCCCAGTCTAAAAAGCTAACCCGTACATTAACAATACCCTTAACTTTAGTAACCTAACGTTTTATACCTAAACACTGATCAGCAATGCCCAAACCAGGAAGTAACCCTGTTTTTATACTATTCTCAATTGTATGTTTTTGCCTAAACCTAACTACCTAGTGGAGATCATCTATAAACCTTTCTGTAAATGTTTTTCTTTTTGTGTTTACATCTGGCGACCACATGTTGAAACAGACGTGGCTCAGAAACACTCACATCATTTCAATGTTTAACATTGTACCCCCTCTCTACTCCTTACTCCTCCACCTCGACTCCTTTTCCTTTCCCTCTACTCAACCTTCTTCTCCTCACTATTATCTTCCTCGTCCTCATCCCCGTCTTTCTCCCCTCCTCTTCTTCGTTCTTCCTCCTCTTCAGGCCAACATGGGGCTGATGGATGATCCCAAGCAGCGGTTGAGGATGGTGTTCAGCAACCTGGCTCTTATTCAGGTGACACAAACAACCCTGGGGGGGTTTAGTCAAACCCGTTGCTGTGGACGACACGCGTCGTTATGGTTGTAGTTCACCTGTGAATCCAACAGAGGGCGCTGCTGTATTAATGCAATGAAATGCTTCACTTAAGTGCTAGGGCCATTTTCACAAATGAGCTCTCCTTTCTCCTCACTTTTGAAAAGCAATTAGAGGAGACTGTTAGACAAGAAAGACCTATTGGAGACTGTTAGACAAGAAAGACCTATTGGAGACTGTTAGACAAGAAAGACCTATTGGAGACTGTTAGACAAGAAAGACCTATTGGCAGAGGTTTTTTACTGTATTAATGTCATTGTATAAAAAGAGGTTTAAATAAATACAAATCTTACAGACATACATGATTTGTATAAATTCTGTGGTAAGATGACTTGAAATGACTCGAAACTAAAATGGTAGGACTTTGGACTCGACTTGAGACTTGTTGGCTTTGACTTGTGACTCGACTCGGGACTTGCCTCATCTTTGACTCGACTTGACTCGGGACTCGAGGGCAAAGACTTGAGACTTACTTGTGACTTGCATAACAATGACTTTGTCCCACCTCTGCCTATTGGTATTCTGATCGAACGTGTTTAATAAGGAAATTGGCCCATTATTTCCTTCCTATCCATCTTCCCCCTGTCTACTTCCTCTCCCTTTATAAACCACCATTTCCCCATTATTTCCTTCCTATCTTCTCCCCCCTGTCTACTTCCTCTCCCTTTATAAACCACCATTTCCCCATTATTTCCTTCCTATCTATCTCCCCCCTGTCTACTTCCTCTCCCTTTATAAACCACCATTTCCCCATGATTTCCCTCCATCTCCTTCCTTCCCATGTCTCCCTCGTCTCTCCAGGTCCAGGCCACTGTGGTGGGCTGTCTAGCGGCCGTAGCAGCAGTGGGGTTAGGCTCCGTAACCAGGGGTCATGTGAATCTGCTGCAGGCTGCTGTGCTCTGTGCCAGCAGTGTCACCACAGCCTTTGTAGCTGCCCTGTCCTTAGGTAAAACCACCAGCAGAAACACAGTACCATCGACGGCAGTGTTACGCCGTTGGCTGTGTTACACCGTTGAGCGTCCGTTGTTCTGGTGTTACGGTGCAATTCCACATGATTATCAAACCACATAGCTCAAAGAAACACAATCTTTAAATGGAAATTTGTTTTGTGGAATTTAAAATAATGTCTGAGCTTTGTTTTTGACAATAAGATTTTTTAATCATTACCACAAATCAAGCTTTTTTGCCCTTTGTTTTTCTGAAGTGAAGACACTAGATATATGTCACTGTGAATAGAATAAACGTATGTATGCGAGTCCTCCGTGGCTGGACTGTTCCTGATGGACGATGCAGACTATTACAGTACGTGTGTTCACTGCCTGTGTCCGCAGGCCTGGTGATGGTCGGGGTCATTATTGGCTCCAGGAAAATGGGCGTCAACCCAGACAACGTGGCAACACCCATCGCTGCCAGCCTGGGTGACCTCATCACACTCTCTCTGCTGGCTGGTGTTAGCAACTTCCTCTTTCGGTTCAAAGGTCAGATGAGTCGCCGCAGCGTGACTGGAATGTGCCGGGGTCCATATGTTACATCACTTTATTGTTCTGTTTTACAATATACATTTTCCAAGCCTAAAATTATACTTTAGCAGTAAAAAGAAACATTTTTTGTTACCATATTAAATATTCTCCTGAGAGTGGTATGTGGAATGTGCCCAGTTCCTCACACACACACATACACACACACACACACTTGCCCCGTCACGTCTTCCAGAGATGTGGTGGCTGCCTGTTCTGGTGTGTGTCTTCTTCCTGGCTCTCGTTCCGCTGTGGGTGGTCATCGCCATGCGATCTCCACCAATCAGAGAGGTGCTGAGGTCCGGCTGGCAGCCTGTCATCGTGGCCATGTTCATCAGCAGGTAAACACTGGGGACTCACAACGTTCAGTCAGAATCTAAACAGCCTTGTTTGCACGTTCATTCACACATACCGGGACTTTGTCCCTAGTGAATAGATGCTTCCAGAAACTGACAAGTCTACACACAGATTACAATATACTGGCTCATTCATTCAATAAGTCAAACTTATTTTATAAAGCCCTTTATATAACAACAGTTGTCACAAAGTGCTTTAACTAACATCCAGCCTGAAACTCAGTGGCTGCGAAAAACTCACTGATGGGTCGAATTTAGGAAGAAACCTAGGAAGAAACCAGGCTCTGAGGGGTATAGTATCTTCCTGCGTGTATGCTCCCTTAAATGTACATACTGGAAACATTCAACTTTCTTTTAATTGCTGTATCTATAAAATACTTACTAGCTTTAAATACACTTCAAGGTTGGCATGAAAACACCAATTTCGTCCGTGACAGCAACTTTATTTCTCTACTATGACATTATAAGATGCATTCCTGCAGGTTCACTGACGTCTGTGTTTCATTGTGTTCCTGTAAACCACAGTGTCGGGGGCTTGATACTGGACCGGACCGTGAGCAACCCGAACTTTGAGGGCATGGCCGTGTTCACGCCCGTTATCAATGGTGAGTCAGCCCAGCCGAAATCCTCCAAAACCAGAGCGATTTTAAGTTTGTTTTTAAGTCTGAGAAGAGCTGCCCAAAGCTGTAAGATGAGCTTCGTGCAACTACCACGCTGTTTTCTATCGCTACATATCCCCCTTTCAATAACAACCACAGAAGCCCACTGGAACTGGTTACAGTCAACAGCTTTATTGTTTTTTAAGTGCGTTTGAACAGAGCCATGTTCCTCTTATTCGTACCATGCTCCTACTGAGGCAGATTATCTGAGCGTGAATGCACAATCTGGTTCTCTATTTCTTCAAAGACCACATCTGGTTGTGTTGCTAGAAAGAGATATATGAGATGCAATGACCAAATCATTTCTGGGGTTATTTAATGTCACTTGTGTTGTGTAATATGTGTTAATGGCATAGTTAATGTCACTTGTGTTGTGTAATATGTGTTAATGGCATAGTTAATGTCCCTGGTGTTGTGTAATATGTGTTAATGCCATAGTTAATGTAAGTTGACTCATTGTCCTATTACTTAAAGCCTACTCTGTTATTTTTACATGTCCTCTATTAGTTCAAGTTCAAGATACACCTCTTTTTTTTTAAAGAATATCCCATAATTAGGATTCAGGACTACGTGGCCTCCTAAGACATTGATGACGACGACATGAAAGGACACTAACACACCCAGTGTCCCTGTCAAAACATCACAGGGCAAAATTAAAGTTCTGTAAATAACTTTCCTGAGCAGGGCGATGTTGGTTAGCCACGGCTAGCCACAGTCACTGGAGGAGAATAACAATGGGGTTTACGTAAACCTCTGCCTGGTCGCTGCCTGTTTAGAATGACAACTATGCACAGTCTGTCTGCTTCAGATGTCTTCACCAGCCTAAGCTAGCACTACTGAAGCTACTGAACCTACTGAAGCTACTGAACCTACTGAAGCTACTAAAGCTACTGAACCTACTGAACCTACTGAAGCTACTAAAGCTACTGAACCTACTGAAGCTACTGAACCTACTGAAGCTACTAAAGCTACTGAACCTACTGAAGCTACTGAACCTACTAAAGCTACTGAACCTACTGAAGCTACCGAACCTACCGAAGCTACTAAAGCTACCGAAGCTACTAAAGCTACCGAAGCTACTGAACCTACTGAAGCTACTAAAGCTACTGAAGCTACTAAAGCTACTGAACCTACTGAAGCTACTGAACCTACTGAAGCTACTGAACCTACTGAAGCTACTGAACCTACTGAAGCTACTGAACCTACTGAAGCTACTGAACCTACTGAAGCTACTGAACCTACTGAAGCTACTGAACCTACTGAAGCTACTGAACCTACTGAACCTACTGAAGCTACTAAAGCTACTGAAGCTATTGAAGCTACTGAACCTACTGAAGCTATTGAACCTACTGAAGCTACTGAAGCTTTATGTAGCAGCGTTCTAAGACTGGAAGTACATTTGCATTTGCGATTCATTGTTTCTGTCTTTCTCTCTCACTGGTTCTCTCCACCAGTCTCTTCCCAACCTCCTCTCCTCCTCCCCTGCTCTCTCCTTCTCCCCCCTTTGCAGAATACTTTACAGAAAGATCAACTATCGGATGAACTATAATGAATTGCTTACAATTACCGCGAACGGTTCCTTCGTAGCGCCCAATGAACTTTGAAAAAAACTCATAAATAGCTCTATATAGAATGACAGTGTTCCTGCCTCCCCAGGTGTGGGGGGGAACTTGGTGGCCATCCAGGCCAGCCGCATCTCGACATACCTCCACTACTGGAGCGTGCCTGGGACGATGCCCGCGAGGATGGCACAGCCCTGGCCTGGCCCGTGCCCAATCTTCTGTTCCTCAGGTACAACACGTCTAAACACCGTTAAATCAGACCTCACTGCACGGTATGTGTGTCCAGACCGCGATAACCCAGCTGTTTATCTTACTGAGGGCGTTTTCATTTTAACCATCAATTTCTTCCTTGTTTGAAAGAACATAAGTGGCCTCCAAGTTGACTGTTGTTATCTGTAGGGGTCAACTCCAAGTTGACTGTTATCTGTAGGGGTCAACTCCATGTTGACTGTTGTTATTTGTAGGGGTCAACTCCATGTTGACTGTTATCTGTAGGGGTCAACTCCAAGTTGACTGTTATCTGTAGGGGTCAACTCCATGTTGACTGTTGTTATTTGTAGGGGTCAACTCCAAGTTGACTGTTGTTATTTGTAGGGGTCAACTCCAAGTTGACTGTTGTTATCTGTAGGGTCAACTCCATGTTGACTGTTATCTGTAGGGGTCAACTCCAAGTTGACTGTTGTTATCTGTAGGGTCAACTCCAAGTTGACTGTTGTTATTTGTAGGGGTCCACTCCAACTTGACTGTTATCTGTAGGGGTCAACTCCAAGTTGACTGTTGTTATCTGTAGGGGTCAACTCCAAGTTGACTGTTGTTATCTGTAGGGGTCCACTCCAACTTGACTGTTATCTGTAGGGGTCAACTCCAAGTTGACTGTTGTTATTTGTAGGGGTCCACTCCAACTTGACTGTTATCTGTAGGGGTCAACTCCAAGTTGACTGTTGTTATTTGTAGGGGTCCACTCCAACTTGACTGTTATCTGTAGGGGTCAACTCCAAGTTGACTGTTGTTATTTGTAGGGGTCAACTCCATGTTGACTGTTATCTGTAGGGGTCAACTCCATGTTGACTGTTGTTATTTGTAGGGGTCAACTCCATGTTGACTGTTATCTGTAGGGGTCAACTCCAAGTTGACTGTTATCTGTAGGGGTCAACTCCATGTTGACTGTTGTTATTTGTAGGGGTCAACTCCATGTTGACTGTTGTTATTTGTAGGGGTCAACTCCATGTTGACTGTTATCTGTAGGGGTCAACTCCATGTTGACTGTTGTTATTTGTAGGGGTCAACTCCATGTTGACTGTTATCTGTAGGGGTCAACTCCATGTTGACTGTTTTTATTTGTAGGGGTCAACTCCAAGTTGACTGTTTTTATTTGTAGGGGTCAACTCCAAGTTGACTGTTTTTATTTGTAGGGGTCAACTCCATGTTGACTGTTGTTATTTGTAGGGTCAACTCCATGTTGACTGTTTTTATTTGTAGGGGTCAACTCCAAGTTGACTGTTTTTATTTGTAGGGGTCAACTCCAAGTTGACTGTTTTTATTTGTAGGGGTCAACTCCAAGTTGACTGTTGTTATTTGTAGGGGTCAACTCCAAGTCGGCAAGAGTTCTGACCTCGCTGGTGCTTCCGGGACATCTGCTCTTCCTCTACATCATCCACCTTCTGAAGGGCGGCCATGGTGCCCTCACACCAGCCTTTGTCTGCCTGTATCTGTGTGCAGCCCTACTACAGGTCAGAGGTCAAATTAATACTGTATACGTGACATCTCCAATACGATCCTTCACTAGTGTGAAAAAAACAGGGCAAAACAAGTTTGACCCGCAGAATCAGGAATCCATTATAACTAATGTCTGCCAAGCATAGAATTGGCGGATATTAAATCTGCTTTTCGGGGTAATTCAGTTCCAACCAGCGGGAACAAATTCAGTAGAGGGTCCAAAGAAACGGACTGATCTCTAACACAATTTGAAACAGGTGTGTATTTATCAAGATGACAAAATGTAACTTTTTTAAAACGAGGACACATATTTATATAAGCGATAATAAATTGCTACTGGCAGTGTGAACAATGCATTCATTTAGTCTTTAATATATTAATTGGTCTCACAACTGCAGATGTTGTACTTCAATTGGGTTGCCGGGAGAACCATCCTGTCTATCAGTTTCATTTTTCGTTTGCCACTTCATGACGCCATTGGTCAAACGTTAAAAGTAAAACCTACATGATGCATTTTTTACACTGCCTTATAGGTTTATAATTCTCCTAAAATGTGCTGTTTAACCCCCTGGTCTAGAGAGTCACTCACAGTGGTGATTCACTGTGCTGTTTAACCCCCTGGTCCAGAGAGTCACTCACAGTGGTGTTTTCTGATCTACAGGTGCTGATTGTGATCTACGTGGCTGACCTGATGATTCGCTGGATGTGGCGACAGGGTCTGGACCCAGACAACTACTCCATCCCGTATCTCACAGCTCTGGGGGACCTGCTGGGGACCGGTTTCCTGGCGTTGAGCTTCAGGGCCGTCCTGTCCGGGGACTGACTTGAGGACACACCTCTGACACTAACTCGTCAGTCAATTTCCTGTCCGACACGGTGTCATTTAAATACGTAGACTTTTGTGGATGTAGGCGGATGGCGAATTGTGGTTCGGCTGACGAGCTCTGTTCTGGTCACATAGTCCTTAATGCCGGACTCGAAGAGGTTGACAGAACACGGAGAAGTGGACGACCTAGAAGGTGAAATGAAATCTGGGGAAAGAATGAAAGACTAAACAGAACATTTAGAGAGTAAAGAGAAAGACAAAAGACGGGAAAGATACTGAAAGTGTACGTCTGGGATTTGAGTCAGCGATTAACTGACACTAGGTTTCCAGGGCAACGGTAGTGAAGACTCAACAATGAATCCTGCACATGTAATTCCAGTCATTTAAACTGGCACCACCACCAAGCTTGACTTAACATCATTTCTACGTACAAGACGAGCGTCTGTACACTGTAGCTTAAGAGGATTTGAGCACAAACCACACAGAAAAGCTCTGACGCCCGAAAACACTTAATTGGTAAAACGGCAAATGCACTGTATTTAAGCAATAAAAGTTTGTCCGTCTGTCTTGAACTTTAGTCCCAATGCTTGGAAATTGTTAGCCAAGTGTAGTCAGTCAATGTGCTACTGTAGCCACTAGGGTGTACACAATACACTAAATACATAGATTACTTAGAGTTTGTAGAGTTTATGCCTTCACACTGTTGCCAAACTACAGGAATCATGCATTTTCTCTCTTCGAATAGAGAGTTATTTTGTAATGTTGCCAACTCACAGATTAGCCAGCCGCAGTAGTTCATTTTAAAAAGTAAATGTGAAATGTATGCAACTCAAGATGTTCAGTGGTAGTACATTGCCTACATTTCCGAATGAACACACTTTTGAACAGTTTTTATTTAAAAAATAAATGGATATGCAGTTTTAAAAACGAGATAAAATCATTTTGTAATTGTGTCTTCAGTTCATAATATGTGTGCTGCAGTCTTTAAAATTTCCAGAAGTTATTTTAGTAAAGCAGTTTACGTAGTTTCCCATGCTGTAATAAAACTATTCACATGCAATGTCTAGCTTCTGTTTCATGAGCCTATACGTTTCATAATATATAATAAACACCTCCAAGGTGTTAATACAAAACAGATGCATGATGGGAAAGAACTACCAACCACCCTGAGCCGGGCTTCCAGAATCACCGATCGGGAAATAATATAATTCCAATTGAAAATTGCTTGCACTTTGTATTGTGAACAGTGATTGGTCGATAGCTGTGGTACGAGACCACAACACGATTGTAACTTTCGGACCGCTTTTTACTGTAATTGCGTTTCCGGTTTATAATCACAATAAGGCGGGGCTTTGTTGAATATTGCCAATATTAACCTGTGTTCAGCTATTAGTTGTGGTATATTGGCTATAAACACACCGTGACTTATTGCCATCGGTCTCCAGACCTCCATATACGAGGGGATCACGTAAACACCTGTGCTGAACAACAAGTACATAACATTGTCAAACGTCAGTTGGATCCACAAACCCTCCTATGGCGATGGCTGTGCTGGTGTTGTAGAAATAGGTTAAGGTCTCTGGGTTGCGGAGGACACAATGTGAAGAGCCCCGTTGACCTTAGATGTAACCAACATGCAGACACCCTTGCATTTACCTAATGTACCAATTGTTTTTACAATTCTATATTATTTTGATATCCATTTATCTCTGGTTAGCAGTTCAAAATAAAAAAGCGGAATTTACTAAATCTTAGTACATGACACAATACTAAAATTGACCGAAATCATATAACTGGCACCTCATAGTACATAGTGTCAGGCGGGCTTCCCGTTTTAAGAATAAACTCACCTGAGAAGCGTTGCCTTCAAGACTGCCTAATCAGCAATCCTGGACACAAACACACAGCATATGCTTCAATGTGTTTATTTCACTGTCAGAAGTTAGAGTAGATATTCAAAATGTGTGCAGACATTAAGAGAAACAACAACACAAACAATAAACAAACCGTCCAATGAGAGTCAGTACCATGCTCTTGTCTACAACAGAGAAACCCTCATCAGTACCATCGTTATCAGTACCATCTCATAAGAATGTGCTACATATTTGATCCGTAAGGCCCACATATATTAAGAGATTTTAAATCGGCCCTTCAGACAAATAAATGACTTTCGGATATCTCGAGTTCCTCTGGCGCAAAAGAACATTGGTCGTAAAAAAAAAACGTCTGTAAAAAAAGATTGGCAACCACAGCTTATGGTGTCACAGCATCAACGCGTCCTATTGGTGCATTTCAGCCCTAAAAAGCAGCAGTTTAATCTCCATTGGCTCATTGCAATATGCCTACTTTAGGCAACGTCTTCATTTCGAGATTAAAACAACAAAAATCCTATTGCCAGACAGCCGCTCATGGACACTCCCCAAGCCGCGTGTTTGTTTTGGTCAAAAACTCAGGTACTCCGGGGTGGTGTAGTTGAACAGCAGGAAGTCCATACGGTAGAGGTTGTACAGCTTCTTCTGGTAGAACGGGCTGACGTTGCGGAAGAACTGGGCGGCCATGTCTCCCGTAGTCCTGGCGCTCTTGGCCGAGGCGGGGAAGGTCACCTGGCCCTCCACGCCGGCCAGCCGCATGACGTAGCCGGAGTCCTGCTCCAGCGTCTCGTACTTCCCCACCACGTCGTAGCGGATGAGGCACGGGTGACACAGCGAGTGCACACGCTCCCAGTGCTCGTTGAACGGCTCCTCCCGCTGCGTGCGCGGGTCCACCAGGTAGTATACGAACTCCTCGAAGGAGACGTCGTCGCCGCTCGCCAGCGCCTCCTCGCTCGGGTCCGCCCGGTGCCGCCGGATGATCCGGGTGCCGTAGCGCTTGTGGAACGCCGTGTTGTAGCTGCGCGTGAACTTGTTGCGGTAGGCCGACACCAGGCGCTCGAAGGGCTCACGGACGAACACGAACTTCAGGTAGGAGCGCAGGCGCCGGTTGATCTGCGCGACCGAGTACTCGGACAGGGTGCGCAGGTTGCCCGGCACGTGGGCCTCGTTGGCGGGTATGGCGAGGGGGTCGCGATGTGGGCCGGCCGCGCCCGTCAGGACCATGAGCACCCGTTTCCAGTTGGTGCAGGCCACCTTGGGGACGTAGCAGTAGAGCAGGCCGTGCTTGTCGTCCACGATGACGTGCTTCAGGTCCTCGGGGATGAGGACGCGACGCTTATGCGTGTAGGAGCGGCAGGCGTCCTCCAGCAGCTCCCGCCGGCCCTGGTGGGTCACGTGCAGCGCTGACTGGTCCTCCTGCACGAGAGGAGGGACGAGAGGAGGGGCGAGAAGAGGAGGTGAACAATGAATTAACCTCAATGTCTTTAGGAGGTGCTTACTGATGCCACAGAACACAGAGGCATACTTCCACAAACATATTTTCTTAATATATATTTTTTTATATATTGCTAATACCCATTTCATCCTTTTAGATGCCATGTAGGGGCGAACAGGCCATTTCCACACAGAGCCTCGGGTCTAAGCCAGATTTATAAAGAACCAATGCTCAAGTAAGGCTTGGAAATCTCATCTCATCTCTCATCTCATCTTTGCCTTTCGGCTCAGCTCTCTTTTCGTCACAACGGTGCGGTGAAGCGAATGCAACACCGCCCCCGCTGCTCCGATCCTCCGACCAATCTCCGGCTCCATTGTTCCCTCACTCGCGAACAAGACCCCGAGGTACTTGAACTCCTTCACTTGGAGTAAGGACTCATTCCCTACCCGGAGTAGGCACTCCACCGGTTTCCTGCTGAGAGTCATGGCCTCAGATTTAGAGGTGCTAACCCTCATCCCAGCCGCTTCACACTCGGCTGCGAACCGATCCAGTGAGTGCTGAAGGTCACCGACCGATGAGGCCATCAGGACCACATCATCCGCAAAAAGCAGTGATGTGACCATCAGCCCACCGAACGGGAACCCCTCCCCCCCATGACTACGCCTTGAAAATCCATTAGTTTATTTCATAAATAATAAAGGAGGGCAATTTTCTAATCAACAGAAGCCAAAACATTCTTCTCTGTATGTCTCTTCATAAAATCAATTCATAGTTGTGTCCTAACGCCACCGAAAACCTCTTTATAAAAAGTGAGTTTCTACAAAAGGAAATTTGTTAATAGTCTGAAAGCTTAACTGAAAAAGCCATAATCTGTCCAAGAATGGAGTTAATCTCCAGGAAATTACAAGAATATGAGAAGAGGTAGAAAAGACAGGCCCATAGATACACACACTTTTGAATATCTTTGCTCTTTACGGAGACAGACGGGAGTGTTTTACAGTTTTTACTTAAAGTGCAGCAGTCCTGAATCAGCCCCTGAAAGTGTCGCAGAACACTGCAGTGCCACCCCAGGTCGCACATTTCCTCGGTACAACGCACCAGAAATCTGTGGCTATAATTTCACATGCCAAGGAGGTGTGGGAGCTCTCTCTGGCACTGGCTAGAACTTACCTGGTCACTGTCATAGAGCATCTGGAGTGGCGTCCTCCTCGGCTTCCCCCGATCACCAGTCGTCCCATCTCCGTGAGCGGAGGCTGTGAAAACCCAGATGAACACGTCAGGACGCCGGACAGGCCTCCACTTCATTACGGCATCATTAAACACACGGCCCATGTCACCTGACCTAGATTCGAGTCATTCAGCAGACTTAGAGGTGACGGCACGACAAGATCATTTTATTTGTTCAACTGTTAAGGGCCGGAGATAAAAACGGAAGCAAGCTGAAAGAAGCATTTTGTTCGTTGGTAAGAATGTTCAAAGTCTAAAAATGTCTTGAAGTGTAGCGACTGCCGTCCTTCAGAACGGTAAGTTCACAATATAGTCAGGTGAAGACCATAAAGCGATAATTGACTGAGGAAAGGTCGCCATGCATTACCTTGAACACCGACTTTGAACACCGTCCCTTCAAAACTATTTCCATACAGTTGGTGAGCTGACAACAGGTACGTGTACCCGAGAATCATATCGTCAATTTAAGGAGTGATCAAAGTTTATGGCCCTGTTCAAAAACTACATACAGACCATTTAAAGTGAAATAGAAAGTTTTTCCTAAAAAAAAATTCTAATCAGCACACATCAGCGTGAACTAGCGCAACTCCGCTTATTTGAAGAAAGTCTCAATGCAATCAACAGGATTTTTGTCATTAGGTATTTGCCAAGAACCAGCAGCTATTTTCCCCCCACGTTCTGGAAATAGTCCACGGACCCGGGATTGAAAAACATTGCTTCATGGGAATACAGAGAGCGATGAAATACACTTAGACATTCTGGACATTATATCATTTTTTTCCCCACAAAAAACTTCATAAAGGGGGGGGGGCAATTAGACAGAAAAGGTCAAAACACCCTCATAACACATTGCCACTGATCCATATTTCAATAAAAGAAAACCCAGAGACGTTAATTTAAGGCATAGGATGTGGCGTTCAGGTGTTCAACGCAGACCTCAGCATCAAACCTGTCTATTTACATGTTACCGTTGCCGCGGCGACATTGTGGCAATCCATTAGCTGTCGGGGAGGACGTATAATTCGCTGTGTTTAAGGAAAACACCCAATTTGTCAGTCGGAAGGCAGGAAGCATTTGCTTCGGGAATGGAAAGAGACAAACAGTGACATACATGGTCCCTCTGGGCTGGGCAGATTACGTAACGGCTGAGGTCATGGATGAGGTCATGGATGCATTTCAGTGCCAAGAAGCACAAATTAAAATTCCGACAACGCAAATGGAATTGAAGACCTGAACGTACCGAAAAAGAAACGTTCCACTACTTTTGCTTCTGGTTTAGCAAAGACATAAATCAGGGAAAAATGGATGTGTTGTACTGAGATGTGTCAGACGTAACCGAATACTTGGTCTTGTACAAATCTTAAAACTCTTTGCCACTCGATAAAACTGATCTCGGTACGTTTCAATATCTTTGCGGCCTACACCTAAACCTATCCTATAACGCCCAAACCTAAACACAACCACAATTCAAACACTTTTCCTGATTTAAAGTTTCACCCTAAACCCAATAAAACCAGGAATTTATACCATTTACCTGGTGGGAACCGGCTAAAAAGTCTTGTTTGGGTTTCCAGACACATTGTTCTCTTGAGTCATTCTTCCTTCATATATGCACACATATAATATTGCTTTAGTAAAGCAATGTGTTTTCAGAGACTAACCAAGTAGAAAACCCACACCATTCTGAGCGGCAGGTATGATGATTATAGCAATAATATGCTGACGTGGAATTTTACCTTACATCTTATATTTCAAAAGACGGCGATATATGCAGTCCTTGATGCTTGGTCAAGTAGTATTTTAAAACGGGTTTCATGATGGGATTGTCTCGTTTGCAGAACTGACAGTTTTTTTTGTTACTAAAAGCGACCTGTGTGCCATGTTTGGGAGAAGGATAACACGAAACAAACCGGAGACAGAAGCCTAAACATACCTAAAGATTTAAGAGACAACTTTAACTCATTTAACTCTAAAGTAAAAGATCTATTTTTCCATATCCCTTTCGAACAGAATAAACCAGGAAGGCCTCAGATTCTCCAGAATTGCTTTTAAACCACATAAAAATGATATTTTCCACGTCGATCTACATAATCCTGGTTTTGTTGAAATTCAGAGATTTCTAAGACTCTTAATCGCATATAATAACAAAAGTTGTTTTCCTCCAGCATTTGACCCAGTAAACTCTCCCTTAAAATTGATTGCAAAACCAAAATCACAGCAGGAACTGGATCCAAAGGTCACTCGCTAATCACTGAGGTCAGGGTGGATTTAGGGGACAAACAGGAAGGACCGGGTTAACCGAGGGCTACCAGAGATACCATATTGACCAGATCAGCGTTGTCCACCACAGGGTTAACCGAGGAATACCAGAGATACCATATTGACCAGATCAGCGTTGTCCACCACAGGGTTAACCGAGGGATACCAGAGATACCATATTGACCAGATCAGCGTTGTCCACCACATGGTTAATCGAGGGCTACCAGAGATACCATATTGACCAGATCACCGTTGTCCACCACAGGGTTAACCGAGGGATACCATATTGACCATGTCGCCGTTGTCTATTTCAAACATTTGTCCATGTTAATCCTTATTTAATATGGCTTCTTGGCTTGGGCCGAAATGTACAAAAACACCTTTATTGAGAGATGCCATTGCTACAGCACAACCAAATGATAGTTGAACTAAAACTGATTGGGCAACCCAAGTAAACAAAAACATTCTGAACTGCCAACTTCCCAACCTGTATAAGACTCTTGTCTAGACTGGGATGTAATAGCTACGGCAAAAAAACTATTAAAAAGTAGCAATTAGACGTTGTAACTAAATTCAGATCAGCGTTGATCAGAATCTAATGTAAAAAAAGTGGTGAAACAATCAAATAATCTTGAATATGGAGAAAGTTTAGACCTGGATATCCCATACACGCTAACGTCCTGAAAACCAAAAACCCAAAGACAACAAAGAAAAAGACAAATTCAAGAAGCACTGCAGAGAAAACTAAGGACAAGTTCTTAGATAGGTTCTACGTCTAGACGTACCCAAAATCAACCTACTTACAGTATATCCACTTTTGCTAGTGTTTCTTCCCGGTATCATACTAAGGGTTATCGAAGAGCTGAGTTCAGAGTTCAGGAACGACCAGACCCAGCCTATCCCAGATACGGCATGCCATACATCGTGACTGGATGTTTTGTCAACAGGCAAATTGGAGGCCCTCCAACAAAATCCCTTACTAAAGAACGTTGTACAAACAAGGACCAGATGCTGAATATAGGAAATGTGAAACCACCAGTTTTGAGCTTGGACACAACATCATGAAAGGTCCTTTAGTCTAAACCAACTGTGCGAAAATAAATCGACACAATCTATGAATACCTTGTACGCTGAGTTCTTTCCTATATCCTATAGGTTATTGTAATTTCTAGGTGTAAATTCTTATTGTTTTATCTCTTATTCATTATTCATTCATTCTCTTGCACTTTTTTTATCCATCTGAAACACAGGTGAATCTAAACCACAGCCTTTGCACTGTTGAAGGATTAACCCAAAGGAAAACATTTAGAGAAAAAAGCCTAAATGCTGGCTGGATTAATTAAGACAGGAAGCAGGAAGAGCTTGGGTGGACAGACCGAAATGTCAACGTATCATTTGTAATACAGCAATATGACGGGATTGGTTAGTGGTCTGAAAACTTTTGCAACGCACGGGGAACAGACTGCCTTTGGGGAAACCTTTATCACACTCCTATCCAATCCACGCGGCCAACGGCATGTCATCACAACACATGTAAACCCCAACCAAGCCCTATAAATCAACATTAGGTTAAGTAACATTAAATCCAATTGGATGACATGACTCAGGGGTGACTGTCATTAGTGTCACACAAGACAGCCAGGAAGCTATGGGTGTAGAAAGGTCATGGGGAACGGCCAGTTGTGTGAGAATGACAGTCCTTACAGATGAAGCTAGTGGCAACACTGTGGACATGGCGGCCATCATGTCCATTTAAGGGCAAAGAGGATAAGACAAAGTTTGGGGTTTGGAGAAAGAAATTAAGTATACGTGTGACAAGGGAAGAGGCGACGAGGGATTTGTCTGTGTCTGTGTGTGTGTGTGTGTGTGTGTGTGTGTGTGTGTGTGTGTCTCTCTCGACACGCCAATGTGAGACTTGGCAAGACTGAGTGCCAGCCAACAGTTGTGAACAGTGAACCCACTCACACCGTTTCAGTCCCAGCTAGGCATACGGGAAATAAACATCGAACCTCCCAGTAACTGGGTTGTCAGGAGTGGGAACGGAATGATAGCGTAGCGACACATCCAAGCTTTCCAACTGTTCACTGATCAACGCTCAGCTTGGCAACTACCAGAACCGCCAGCTTGATCTTCTATATGCAAAGAACACATTGATGACCTGGAAGTAATATGGACCAAAAGACAGGGGTTTTCAATTTGACTGGGGTGTATTGGAATTAGCCACTTTTCATTTCAGGCTAGGGGAGCGCTAGCTGAGCAGAGAATATTTCATGAAGACGCATTTAGTCAAACGCCTACTTCTCTTAACCGACATTACTATTTCTTGGTCAATCGAAATAACACTGACGACGCTTGGGCTAGGAAGGGGTTGCCAGATTTGTCTCACTTCTGCCGAGTCCTCTGCATGTGTACCAATTTCAGGGTCATTTTGTGGTGACCCAGTAGTATGCTACACTGATGTATGTCAACGTGTTTTATAAAGATATTACCAGTTCCCTTCGAAAAACGCAGCTGTGAGGCAAGGCAGAACTAATCTGAATTACATGCTTTGCCATCTCCCCAAAATGAAATGCCAGCAATGCAGATAACGTCATAAACGTATCGAGCCAAAATAACAAATCCTAGCAGCCTTGCCTACTGTAGTCCAGAAAAACATATCAGAAGTGAATCAGTCTTAAAAATGTATATTTGGGACTTTAGCTCGGCTGTATCAGTCAATTACAGCGAATGGACACGTTATATAACATTTTATACTGCTAATAGAGCAAAAAATTGCTGACTGAGCACACTTTAAAGAGATAGTTTTGGACTTTATAGTGTCCCGGAGTGGCTGGACAGATAATGCATATTGCCAGCATTCTCCCAGGGAACAGGAAGTCATCACCATCTGGGATTTACTGGCCACGTAGTTCTGTAGTGATCTAGCGTGCATCGACCCCATTTGACCCTTATGCCAGGAAGAGGAGATTCCTACAGGGAAAGCTTATTTCGAGAGTCATCGGACAGGACAGTTAACGTTCATTTAACTTCGGGGCAGTGAGAGGAGAGAAAATGGGGTTGATTTCATTTGAGATTAAGATGCATAGGCAATTTAAATATTACGTATCCCTCTACCCCCTCACCCCCTTAGTATAATTTATATTGATCTATTCATATGTCTTATTTGCGCACCTTCCTGCCAAAGTAAATTCCATGTCTGTACACAAATTCATGGCGATTAAACACTTTTCTGATTCTGATTCTAAATAAATCGCTCACATTAACATGATAACTTTGACTGCCCATAGATATGTATATATATATATATAGCACACAAAAACAAACATTTACAGTCAGCTGACCATGTCCTGTTGATTTAGTCCAGACCCCATGTAGAGAGCCTCTCCATTCCACTTCCTTGTCGTTGTCGAGGCCACAGCTCAATGGATGGAGAGTACAGAAAAGCCCCTGTGTGTTCCTCCGGACCCTGCCATAAATGATGCTCTGTGTCCAGGTCCCTGGAGGAACCTGACCCCCCCCCCCTACCCCCTTTACACATCCTCTACCTCTACTAAAGAGAGAAACCTGACGGAGAAAGACAATGTGACGTAGCGCTGCTGCCCCCCCCGCCCCCCCAGCGTTTGGGGGGTGTAGCAACACGGACCGATGGAGGGGTGGGTGGTGTTTGCCTTTTAAATGCCAGGGGTCTGATGGAACTGTTATCAGAGGCGGGGAAGGTATATTCTCGGTGATTCCCTGTGCCATGTAATCAGAGTTACAGGAATTGCAGGGGTTATGCAAATAGAAGGTGGAGGATTTGGGGGCGGGATGGGCCAGGGAAAAGCCCTTTATATTAGAAGGCGGTGCTTCCCTGATGATTCTTGGTTCACTAAGGTTTATGTTTTCAATGGACTGTTTTATTACAAACCCAGCTGACCTGGGAACCCCGCGCGTGCGCTGCCTGTCGTGGACCAATCAGAAGCGACATGTTTGCCAAATAAAGTCGAACGAGACTCCCGAAGAACTTGACCTGTGAAATTGCTATGTCAACGTTGGCCATCTCAGGGTGTGACGCGAACCTGACAGTCTGACAGTTTTAACTAGACAGCTAACATTTGGGTTACCATGTAAATCTGACCCTAGATCTAATGCAATACGGACAAATTGTGTCCGTAAAAAAGTTATAAAATATGAAGATACTTCAGATTGGCATTACAAATAATGTCTCCTGGTTGGCGTTGGTCTGGTGTTTAAACATCTTGGTACTTGGTAAAGTTCATCTTTTTGTTAAACAGAACCAAAAAAATATATATTTTCTAGTCGACTGACCAAATTACTAGGTTAAAGCCATGTGTCAGTACCCACAATACCCCTGGCAGTGCTATGGGCTGGGTGAAAACAGACCTTAAAATAAAGTATCATATTCTCAGATTTGTTAGATTACTTTACAAAACCTTGAGCAATAACATTAAATAACTGGGGCTTAAATGCGTTAGTTTTAATGAAATAACTCAAAATGCATGACTAATATCCAAAACCCTTTCTTGCTTATCTTCACCAACAGCGACAGGAGTTACTGACAGAATGTGGTTTAAAAAACACACCGTACAGATTGGCATCGAACACCACGATCGGTTTAAATCCGGTCTACAGCACAGGTTGTTGACGCTTGTGTGTGTCTTGCAGTTGTGTCTCACGTGACCCACAGCACCAACATCAACACCAGGCCCCAGACCAGGCAAGCAGAAGGTAACAATCAAAGATGAGTATAAGAAACTACTGGTGAATTCTGAACTCCATTTTGGTCTTAATTAGGGACGTCCCCTAACTGGTGAACCCAACCACCACTCGCCTAGCCTGCTAACCACAAACAGTTTCCTCCCCAGTCACACGCGTTGCAACTTCCGCATGACCGCCACAAAAATGTGCTCCGAGTCTAATGGGTCACAGGCTGAGCAGCACATTGTGGGTTCTGTGACATCATACATAAAGGCTGAGCAGCACCTGGTGTGTTCTGTGACATCATACATAAAGGCTGAGCAGCACATGGTGTGTTCTGTGACATCATACATAAAGGCTGAGCAGCACCTGGTGTGTTCTGTGACATCATACATAAAGGCTGAGCAGCACCTGGTGTGTTCTGTGACATCATACATAAAGGCTGAGCAGCACATGGTGTGTTCTGTGACATCATACATAAAGGCTGAGCAGCACCTGGTGTGTTCTGTGACATCATACATAAAGGCTGAGCAGCACCTGATGTGTTCTGTGACATCATACATAAAGGCTGAGCAGCACATGAAATCTGACAGTAGAGGGATGTCAGCTAGTGGCCGTTGAGTCCGTCGCGTGCCTTGAGGTACATACACACGCAGCGAGACATATCAGTAATGTGTTTGTTTTCGGAAAAAAGCCATACTCGGCTCCAATGAGGCCATTTTGAAAGTTTGTTAAATGCAATATCCGGGTGCCTGACTGCATAATTTCGAAGCCTACCTGAATGCATTTGGCAAAGCACACAGATGTTGTTCCCTAGACTTGTGCAAAGGAATGAAGTACCCTCTTTCATCTAAGTATACCAACATCTGCATGGTCAGACCTGGCATTTCCTGTTACAGAAAGTAATGCATATATTATGCTAAAAACCCACTTCACAACACCAGTAACAGTTACTTTGGTTATAAATTTGGTAGAGTGAAACACATTTGATCTGCTTCACTGTGAACTTTCCATGCCTTTGGGGATAGATGGAAACAGCGATATGAAAATTCAGATAAACTTTTTGACTTTTCTCACCCTAGAGAAACAGGAACAAGTGTCCCAAGCAGACTCTGGCCCACAGAGCTTCAAAAAGGTGCCCATTTTGTTGAAATGTTTTCTTTCCAGCTCAGTACGTTACCCCATAAGCCAACTAATTCATAGCACGGCCAGGGATGTCTGAATGAGACCATTGTATTGACAATGAAAGGTAGAGAAGGCCGGGTCTAACAGTAAATGAATCTACCAACAGCTGCAAGCTCTCACCACGTCTTTCAACATGTTAGAGGAAACCATGGACCAATCGGGAAGATAACTTAGGTTTCACCCCAAACCGCTCCTCGTCCCAAGGTGAAAAGGAGAAAGAGGACAGGAGGTGAAATGTATGCGGAGCTGCATGTTCCGAGAGCGGGCTAGTTGACGACAACGCAGTTCAACAACGACTTTCCCCCAACGTGTCACTGGAGCCAGGATTTCTAATCTCCACATAGCCTGCAACCTGGGCATCCCACCAAAGGCACATTAAATTGACTGTACCATCCTTGGCGAATGGGTAGAATGTCAAACAAAGTTGCCGTGTCTTTTTGTAACAAAAAATACTGAATTAATTATCACATGATTTCTTTTTTTAAGTAAGGTTAACCTTTTTTCACACAACATGACAAAAGAATATTTACCATTTTCAATATATGTAAATGTTATTTCACACTATATCCAAATTGCATAATAGTGATAACATATAGTCCCATTTTTCATACAGCTTTATCAGATTTGTGTTTTTTTGGTGGCGTTGCAACTGTCCCAGTATCACCAGACAAAAAATACATCTGATAGAAAAGGTTCATTTTTTTACCTAAAAAAAAACACTGACTGGTAACTTTCTCTGGAGTTTGAATGGGATCCGATCACTCTAGCTGGATTTTGTTTCGAGAAATTCAAAGTGATACAACCCTCTCATTTTACAACTGCCTCTGGTCTCCCCCTACTTCCTGGTGAACACGAATTGTGACAGAAACATGGACAGATCATGGATGTATTAAGAGAAGGGGACAGATAGATGCACACTTCAGAAGACATGACATTCGACCCTCCGTATCGCGAGAATTGACGACGTTACGAGGGAGGATTTATTCGGATTATATTGGACTTCACAAAATAGGGCGAGCGGGGAAAAAGGTTTAAAGTTAAAATGCGACATTTTCAGAAAAGTATTTTTGAAATGTAATATAAACATTTTGTTAAGTGACATAAATGTGCCGTTATACAACATTTAAAACACATGTGCCGATGACACACAGCTTCTATGGTTTGGATATGAGGTGTTTGATGTCTGCAACAGAGCAGTGAAATAGTTCCTGATGGCAATTAACTGTTGTCGTTCACAATTAAGATAAAACGTTTGACAAATACTTTTTTAACCAAGGTATATGTTAATTGCACTTTTGACACGCAAAACACATGGTGAAACAGTCATGGCATATATTAATAATATTTATCGACACAGTAATATTACTATAAGAATCTCAAACAGTAGACCTCTTTTTACCTGGCTTCAGGTTACTCTGAAAATAGAATATCACCATAACGAAACATCCCAGGCACATTGCTAGGAACATCCGGTTGACTTTGGGCTTTTTCATCCTGAGTCCTTAGAGACGACGAAACTGACCCAGATCCTTTTGTGTTTCATGCGAAAAAAATAAAATGTCCAGCTGATGGTCAAGTAGCACCGCTACGGATTTGGAGAGTGGAGAAAGTTACCCGGGTACATAAAGAACCGTGTTGTCTTGAAGTCACATTGCAGGTTGTTGCTCGGGTAATTCGTCATGTTGTTGGTGCCGATCCACACATGTCATGAATACTGGAAGTTGCATGAAATTACAAAACTGGGCAGTTCAGAGCTTCTTTCCAACGGCTGTTTGTAGCAGTTAACTCTTTACTATGCTGTGTGACGTGGGTAGCAGGCATGGTTGACGCATGCGCGTTATTGAATACGGGGAGGAATGGGATACAGATTTAACTCCTTAAGGTGTTGTGTTCTCGTACAGTCTGCTAGTATCAAATCAATGGGTTGAGTACAATTCACGATTACATGAATATTCAAGTATAAATGCATCAATATTTGGTATGAGCTCTGCCCTGCAGCGACCCCTAGTGGCTAGATAAACGTTTTCAGTAACCTTAAGGTCGTTGTGCACACGGTCCTATCTAGGCATACATGCATGAGTCGTTCTATATGATTAGAAGATATACCTGTAGTTTGAGGCTACCCGGCTCAATGTGTGCATTTAAAAAATGAACGGGAAAGGGAAAAAAGCCAAATGTGTGCCCTGCGTGGTGGCAGGACAATGAACACAAGCATAGATGTAGGGTTGAACATAGTGTGAAGGCCAGGCCGAGGCGGTACACCTGTCTAAAACAGGAAGACCGAGATCTATGAGGTTACCTATTTTTACAGATTATAGAATAAAAACATCTTTTGACAAACTGAAAACATGTGGAAACTTCACGTGACAAACCCACTGTTTCTGCTTTGGCATTTATAGTAAAATCATTTCAGAGGTTTAGAAAAATCTGACAGGCTTGTTTATTTAGGGTATCCTTCTTGTAGCACAGCCGCAATCTCGAAGATGAGACTGTCATGTGTACAGATACGAATCACAAGTTAGGAAGGCACAAATATTTCTAACAAATTTTAAACTATCTGTACTTCGAAACTGAATAAGGCAAACATGACAAAAAGATAAGTGGCTTTGACTTAAACTTTTGTAATGTAAAACTTCAACTTCATTTTGGTTGTTGTTTTGACTGCCGGGCATGTCAAGGCAGGATCTGCATTCCACTGTAATACTGGCAATGATTATCAACAGTGACAGAGCCTCTGGTAACCTGTGAAAGACTAGTAACAGACTGGAGAGTTAGGGAAAAGCCAAGAAAAACAAGTTTCAGTTTTACAAAAAAAAATGTTTTGTATGAAACACATACGTCTCAGGTCAGGTGACACAGTTGTTTGAGGGGCTCTTTCGTAAGTTTGCAGGTGTCTGGGAGTCCCATGGGTGGCTGGGACGGGCAAAGTATCATCATTGAGCTTTGACAACATTAAAATGTGGTTTGCAGTCTGTCCATAGGCGAACATATTCAAACCAAGCTATCCAATCAGAGACCATGTGGAGAACTTTAGCCTGAAACACCAGCTCGATCCATAGTACACCAGAAACACAATCAAACAAATCTAAATAAAAAATGCGTACACTAATTATTGCCCGCAAAATAATTCTATTTCATCAGGAACCTCATGGTTACCAACTTCTAAATAGAGATATGAAGTTAGCTCAGCGCCTCGTGAAAAAATATAACAATTTAGATTCGGTGACCATTGCCATGTCACAGGGACCAGACATCATAAAAACATGGCTGGTCAGAGAGAAAATGCTCTCACTGTGGTTGAGGAGATTTGGAAAACATCTGCTGATGTTCTTGACCTAGCAACTGAGGGGCAAATCTTTTTTATAGGAAAAAGCAAAAAGAGACAGTAAACCTGGCAGCTGTCCTGTTCTGGCCTGTCATATAAGAGAGATCACAGCACCGACAACGTGAAGTTCCCATTATATGATTATTTGTTTCATCATTATGTCAAATAGTTGTCGTTGATTTTTGACATTCTTATTACTGTGTTACTATTGGTGCTTCAACATGTTTGGGAATAGTCTCAACCATCAATTCATGCAACTTTAGCACCTACTGAATTAAACTGCACTGGGAGAGAAATTGAGAGACAGACACAGAGACAAACACAGTTAGACAGACACAGAGAGAATTTTAAAGAACCCCTGAGAGAGAGACATTCAAAGAGTTTGAGAGAGACACAGTCGACATGCATTAGGAGTGTACAAAAAGAGAGACACAGAGAGAGACAGAGACATTGCGAAACAGGGAGTGAGAGACAGACACAGGTAGACAGACAAAGAGAGAATTTGAAAGAACCACTAAGAGAGACAGAGAGAGACATGTATTAAGAGAGTAGAGAGAGACAGAGGGACAGAGACATTGAGAGAGACGGACAGACACAGAGAGAGACAGAGACGGACAGACACAGAGAGAGACAGAGACGGACAGACACAGAGAGAGACAGAGACGGACAGAGAGAAACATTGAGAGACACAGAGTGAGCTCTGGCATGGCCTCTGCCCCGGAGCTCCGCAAATGTCCATGGCTGGATTCCAGACTGATAGTGCTGAGGCACAGGAGATCACTAACTCCTTACCTTCCTCCCCTTTTCTTTCCCCACATCATCTCTTTGTCTGCTTCCTCCACCTCTTAAAACTGGCTCATAAGATTCATTGCAAACACATTTTTGCCCGGAGCAGAATGGGCCTTTTTGTTTACGGGGTACATCATGTTCCCAGTCACGATAGCAAACCACGACCATTCCAAAAATATTTTGGGGAAACAGTCTGAACAATTCAGCTAATAATAATAAAAAATTGTTTCAAACACAAACAACAGGTAAATAAATACGATACGTTTCTATTGGTCATTATAGAGCCTGTTCACTTTCACAAATAAAGAAGGTTTATTTGGCAGTCAGTGGGCCAACAGATTTTCATTCTGAACACCCATGACCTTATTTGACCCCTGACAATTGGGGTGTCAGTTTGTTTCACCCTCTGGCCCCAGAGAATTGGTAGTGACAGGGTTCACTGGAAAAAGCATGAAATGACAGACCTTCAGTTCAGATCTTCTTTCCAGAGGCTGTTTGCACTTTTCAGGTGGGACGTTCAGGATTAATTTGGAATGACTTTACCTACCCTGCAGCGACCTCTAGAGGCTGGCTTGACGTATTCAGTAACGTAAAGTGCAACGTCGTTTTGCACGTGTTGGTATCCAATTAATTCAGGCGTTTCTGTCTTGTTGATGTAGGTCCAATCCCAATGTCCACACTCACAGTTTCACGGACAAAGTCTCTGAGTGCTTCGGGCTGTCCAACCATCAAATCAGTCAAGTGCAGTGTTGGATCTCTGGCAGAAACGTTTGACCTTTTATGCACCCTTTCGGTAAGTCCGCGTTTGAGCTAGCATGTATGCATGTAAGGAGCAAAAAGGTAACATATATGTATAACCACAGAGCTCTCTGGTGGTTCAAATAGCCAGAACTTTATTGTTATTTTGGCATACCAAAGAAAGTAATAAACGTTAAAAAAAAATCCCGAACACGCATGCAACATGTTTCAGCGTCGTCAAGGTAACGTGATAAAGTGATGTCCTATTCCTACTCACAGCATGATGTGCCCTTGCAGCCTCTTTCAGGCTGATGATGTAAATATAAAGTGTTTAGGAGTTATAATGCAAAGCAGTTCCGTATTGGCTTTCCTAGTCCTCTGTAAGTACAAAACAGGTAGACAGAGAACTTGGAGATAACATATTTTAAAGGATGATAGAAAATCCATCTTTTGTCAAAATTAAAACTTTTGAAAAAACTTCTTGAGACACACGCACCAAGAAAACATCGTTTCTGCTTCTGCATTTATAGTAAGATAATTTCTGAGGTTTCGAAATAAGAGCACTCTTCTTGTTACACAGCCCCAGTCTCGAAGATGACACTGTTATGTGTACAGATAGGAATCACAGTTACGAAATGCATAAGGCACTACTGACAAAAAGATAAGTGGCTTTGACTGTAATTGTTGTTTTCACTGCCAGGCATGTCAAGGTAGGATCTACATTCCACTGTAATACTGGCACTGATTATCCAGTGACAGAGCCTCTGGTAACCTGTGAAAGACAAGTAACAGACCGGCGATAACAGTTGTTATTTAAAGTGCCTATGTTCTCATTCTGATGGTTCACTCTGGCCCACAGAAAATTGGTATTGGAAGAAGAAAAAATGTAAGGTGCATTTGAACATAACCACGGACTTCGCATGAGCAGGTGTCATAATCCAAAGCACCAGTAGGGGGAACTATTGAGTCCATTTCTCACACTGCCACTGTAAACAAATCAGTAAACCAGAGGGGGAAGATGAAGGGGGAAAATAGATCTATCATATAAACCGTTCAGAACTCAGTGATATCAAACAATCAGTTCATCTAAACACCTGTTCCTTAGTCGGATCAGTGAGTCACTGGTTCTGCAGACATTTACAGTTTGTATAATCGATGAATAGCAAGCTACTACATTAACTATTGAAATTATGAAACGGACGGTTCTGCCTTCTGATGGGTTGATTAAATCATACACAATAATCATAATATTACATCCCGTTTTACGGTTCTAGTTGATTTGGTGTTTCGATTCACACCTGCAATAAGGCCTCCTGTGGGTTTGTGATATATCGCCAACAAACTACAGCTAGGGATTGTGTCCAGGCACTCTGAGGTTTTGCATATAACAGTTCATAGCCATTTTACATTGGCCCTATACCACACCCCCTCAGGCCTTATTGCGTAAATAAAAGTCACAGAAGTTTCATCACAACCCTGCATTCATCACAACATGTGGTTAGGGTGTGTTGACAAGGCCGTCCAGCAAAAAATACAATGCAGTTTATTGCCACGAGCTGTGAATGTTTCACATACAGTATTTTCCAGCATGTCACTGTGACACAACAGGATATACCGGCATGACAACGGTAACCAAATCAGTGCACAGTTCAGGGTTGATCCAGACATTGTCGGGTATACTTCCGTCAGGGCAGAGACGATTGTCTGGATGGATACTGATATGGCCACATAGAAGAGCTGGCGTTATCAGACTGATCATATGCAATGCTTCAAACTTCCTTCTCAACAAACAGACCTGGGTGTGTCACAATGCATCCGATTACATTGTGTCAACGTTCCTGGGTTGCTCTTGCCTTGGAACCGAACTGACCTGTGACAGTTCACTTTTCACTTCAACTCATTTGAAAGGTTCAGATTTGAGAGACATTAGTAACGTAAACGAATAAACAAACAACGGGACAGACAGATTTGTTGAGCAGTGGAGGGATGTGCTTTCGGTGTTCGTTCCGAAAGCTTTCAAGTGCCCATCAGATTAAAACCGTAGATTGCATTTCAATTAAATTGCCGGACCATTGCGTTAATAATACACACTCAACTGAGACCACAGTTGCCATGGCAGCGTGCGCAGGTGAAACCGCTTACAAAACGCCAGTACGGGACGGAACACCTGTACCCAACAAAAGCATCGCACCAGTCCACACGGTTTTGATCACGACCGCCCCGGACAGGGGTCAATGGACCCATAGAATTGAATAGGGGTGGATTTCAAACGTTCGCCTGGTGTCTGATGTTACGGGGAAGTGAATGGTGAGCACTTCAACACAGGCCAGATAAGTGTGTCAGTTCAAAGAAATAACCCAGTAATGATGTCATCAATATTGAAAAGCACATTTTGTTTACAGAAAGGGGTACTTGGCAAACGCATTTCCCCAAAGGTGTAGACTTTTGAAAACTGGTTGAAGAATACATTACGGTATTAGCATGACATGGTACGCTAATATCTTGCTATTATCCATTTGACACTGTAGGTCGTTCCAGATGCAAACTTATAAAAGCGTGTCGTTTCGCTCACGAGTATTGTTTGATCAGCATCGGACGTAACAAAAACACCTACTTCCAGTCACCATTGTTTGCCCTTTCCAACAGACTGATAATACACTTTACACCTGAAACCTAAATAGGAACTTGCAATCTCATTGTCTTAGTAAATTGTAAGGCATGTTGCTATGGAACCGTGGACTTTCAATCAGTTTCTCATTAACCAGACATCATGAGTCAGGTTAAATGCTTGCGCGTTTATTTTATCATTTATTGACGCATTGAAACATAATGAACTCACAATAGCAGTCATGCCAATGATATCAAGCCATTTATACACTTTGACCATCTCTGTGGTCAACAATAGTAGTCAAATAGGAATTACTTTAAATACTGTCCTCTACCAGATCGGATACACAAAACAGAAAAACAAAACAAAAAAAATCAAACTCATAGAAAGAAGTATTCATTAGATTTCCACTGAACGTTTTTGACATGAATTACAAATCATATTTTACGATAATTGGAATATGAACAGTTCTATTGGATGGTGTTTTGAGGGAGTGCACGACGGAATGACGCGGTGGCTGGTTTCAAAAGCTCTTCTCTTGGGACTCCTACACACATTTCCTTTCTTTTGGTTAACACTGTTAGAGGTTGGATGTGGAAGCCGTTTATAATCTAAGGCGGACAGCTTCGATCCAGAGAAATGGCAAGGTGAACACAAAAAGAAAATCTGATAAAACCATTAACAAAGATTACTATTTTCATGTACGAGATCAGATACAATTCTGACAAGGAACTATGTCTAGACTGTCAATGGCTTTGAGAAGTCATCATAAAAAATAAACATTAAGACATACCATTCTCTTCAATAAAGCAAATATAACCTGGAGCTCAAACACAAACTGGATCTGAGAGTTCAGAGAAATATAATTCCCATTTAGTCTAACACTGGCTGTGCATCAGCAGTTCAAACTACTGCCGGACTAAAGAGTCTATAGAAGTGTGTGAGAAGTGTGTTTAGGAGTTGGGGATTTGGACGAAAGTATTCGGTTCACCTCCCGGTGCCCTCGGACCCAGAGGAACATCAGTCCTTGCCCACCACAGTGACTGGGTTAAGGGACAGGACGTCAAAAACAGCACTCGCCCATCCCGGAGGACAGACAAGAGCACCTCTGCTCTGGACACACGGGAGGGGGGGGGGACTTTATAAAGCAGCAGAGTAACCCCGCTGTCTAGCAGGCTGTACTGACCGCAGCATCTCACCTCGTTATCTTGCCTTGAACGTCCACACTACGAGCCACCCTCAGTGTGTGGGTTTTCCGACAGCAAGCCATACATTCTCCTGGCACGCTTACCTTTGCGAATTTTCCTGAGAAGCTACTGGTGGTGGTTGTTAAATGTGAGGGCGACCAGTGTGACGCTGAGCTACGAGGCAAGAGCGAGGTGGACACCTAAAATGGAGGACAGCCCGCTAAACGAGCAGGGTTTAACCTCAGCAGCCGGACTGGGTGATGTCACCGCCTGAGCTCTTGGTCACCTCCATGGTGGTGAAGATCTGTAGAAGGAAGACGGACATCAGTTCACGGTATTAAATGTCACACCGACAGACACCATGGCAACAGTTACCGGCGGAAGATGCCATAAAAACATGACACTAAAGTTGTGTGTCTGGAATGAGTTTCACCTCAGCACATGTCGGGTGGATTCCAATAGTGTTGTCTAGTTGCTCTTTGGTCAGACCACACTTCATGGCAACGCCGTAGCCCTGAGTGACCTCACCTGCGTTCGGGCCCAGGTAGTGGAAACCGATCACACGGTCCTGAAGGAAAATGGTGGAAGGAGGGAGAAGGAGGGGATTTGACCGGTCTGTTTAGAACTGGGATTATTCTTCAAAGTGGCTGTTAAACATAGACATTCAGTAGTAAATCTAGTTCTTAATCATTGCATTTAGCCGTACAGGCTAGCCGGACCCACATCATACAGACAGGGGTGGGGTCAGACAGCAGACAGACAGGGGCGGGGTCAGACAGACAGGAGGGGGCCGGGCAGACAGACAGGAGGGGGCCAGGTTTCTTACATTGTCCAGCTTATTGCAGATAATCTTGGCATAACACTTGTTGTTGTCTCTGCTGGGGACAGTAAACTCAAGGGGCCAGAACAGACTGTGGTACACCTGCAATGTGAAATGACAGTGAATACAGAGAAAACTATAGCAGTGGCTGGAAGTGCAGTGTCTGTGTGTAGTAGCAGCAGTAAACTGGAAGTGCAGTGTGCGTGTGCGCGTGCGGTAGCAGTAACATGATGCACCAGTAGTACCTCCAGGTTGTCTTGGCCGTACAGCTCGACTGCCTTCTCCTCTGACAGCCCACAAGCTCCGTACTCCAGGGGGGTGAACACCGTAGTGGGGACATTCACATAGTCACACTGGAGACAGCATTTACAGCCATTACTAACAGCCATTACCAACAGGTAATAGCACACACAAATAAAACCAGAAACAAACACGGGCAGCATATGTACCAGACGAGGTTCTACTAAAGTAACTCATTTTAGAAACTAGCCTAAAAACACAAAATCCCCTGACTGGAATTTATATTGACCCGGCACCTGGTGGTGTCTGCCAGCGTAGACAGAAGACATATGGAAATACTGTAGTTACATGAAGACTCAGAAGCTGGTAAACTGCTCACGTAAACACACCCACGTGTCACACGCGCCACACACACACACCCTAACACGCCACACACACACACCCAAACACGGTAAACTGTCTGACGCTCACCTTGAGCGAGGCCCCTGCATACAGGCGCCGTGCCAGCAGCTTGCCCGCCTGGATCGCCACTGGCGTCAACTCCCACTTGCCCTCCAGGATGTCGCCGATGGCGTAGATGTGCGGCACGTTGGTCTGCTCCTCATCGTTCACCGGGAGCTTACCGTTCCTAGGAGACGTGGGAGGAGCGGAACCGTTAGCCAGAGAGAACAGACTAGCGACAGGTGACTAAACTCGCAGTTCCGCAAATCCATTAAACAAAATCCAATCATGGTCATACAATTAGTGGCCACTTTATTAGGAACACCTACACAGTAGAATGTAAAAAAAATTAAATGTTCCTCAAACTACAGACATTTTGGGTCGTGGATTCAACCAGGTGCTGGAAACCTTCCTCAGTGATTTTGGTCCAAGCTAATTGGTTGCAGTCACTCGGTTTCCGCTGACTTCAACCACACACACACACACACACACACACACAGATGCTGCCCTTTTCCCAGTTCCACCTAATCACAAAAATATCGGAGGAAACCACGGTCTATGTCAGGAAGACGCTAAGTTAGCGACCAACAGCAGGTGGTCCACCCAGTTGTGTGTTACTACGACGACCATTAAAATATTATACAACTCAACAAGCCATTCAAGGAAATACTTCCAGATCAAAATGCCACTTACGGCATGATGCCAAACTATAAGAGAGCACTGTGAAAAGCAGACACTTGTATTTTACACAGGTCCTTACAATGGCCTCTCTCCCAAGTGCAGTCAGACACAGACCGAACTAATCAATTGGAAAATAAAATGTCATAACTATTGTTATTGATTATTAGCAATTAACCATTGCAGCCCTACCAGAGAGGAATTTGCCTCTTACCCTACATATTAATGATGTCATACAATACATAATGATTTACAAGCACCTCTACTACATGGAAACTACTCATGTTGCAACTGCATCTGGACCTGGTTAAAATGCATGGCAGAAGTGGCGATACAGTCCAACTGTCACTAGACCCATTTGGCCACTTCAAACCGACATCATACATTTGTATGTTGTAAACCGACATCATACATTTGTATGTTGTAAACATGTTCTATTACAATTCATGTTGAAGAGTTGCTGGTGTCCAACTGAAAGACTGTAGTGCCTGTTCCATTCTTATCCTCCAAAACCACACCTCATTAACCATCATTAACCCTAACCGCAACAGAAGCTTGAACTGTTGACAGCGTCGCATGCATGTTTTGTATTTGCTGTTGTATGAAGCGATAACAGCACCCGGGGAACAGCACCCGGGGAACAGCACCCGGGGAACAGCACCCGGGGAACAGCACCCGACTCCCAATAGACTAATTATAGATCCCCATGACGTTATCGTGCTTCACCTCACAAACTTGGCTTATACGAGACATTGAGACCATAGCATGAATACATAACGAGGCAGTCTAGACAACACAGGTGATGGGGTTTGTGTGTGTGGATGTGTGTGCGCACACACATGCAAATTAGAAATGTTTATTTCATTTAAAGACAAAAATCGTGAACTTACTGTATAAATAAATGTTTTCCATTTTATTGATAATTTTAACACCCGAATTTCCACCAAAACTCTTGAACTTCATTTCATATTTCTCTTAAAACATAGTAAATCTTAACTATCAATTTAACGCTTCTTTCCTCTACAGTCCTCGTTATTAAAATCTTTAATTAGTCACGTTTTAAAAAGCGTTGCCTGGACACCCATTGTTTCCACACACACACACACACCACACCACACACACACACACAGCGTAGATCAGTCAGACACATGACTGACTGGGACACACACTCTTACATCTGACAGACTATGACACCATGACCTCGTGATTCCATGCTGGATCAGGATAATATGGGAAACCCGGCACACAAAATCACATCATAGGTTGATTAACAGTCTTTTCTGGAAATAACTTGAACAGAGCCACAGGAACCGCTTACAATAAATCTATCCTACTAGTGAAACCACCATTAGAGTATTCCAACTTGTCTGTCCGCTTACTCAGCTCAACAACCAAGAAAACGATTGGTCAAAGAGTTACTCAAGTGTTTGTTGGGGCAGGAGGTGTCTTCTCTCCTTGTAGGAGCACAAACCCCGGAGAAACGGCTGGCCACACCCATTCCCCTATACGCACAGCAGCCAGTCACAGGGCAGCAATAGTGCTGAATCATTCTGACTGAAGGGAAGTCTTAAAGGTACACACACACACACACACACACACACACACACACACACACACACACATATATATATATCCGAGTCACCAGAGTGACGGACGGGTGGACGTGTGAAATCAAAAACAATCAGAAAGGAGACGTACTTCGGGTTGACTTTGACTCCGACTTGATCCAGGCCAATTTTGCCCGTGCAGGCGTCCCGTCCCACAGCTATTAGCACCTAGAAGAGGACACCGTTATTGGGATGCTTTTGTCCGATCATTCCCAGTGCATTGGTACATGTGTATCGGTTAGCATTAGCACGGGACTAAGGTGCATGTGGGTTAGGGAACACGCGTTGCCTACGCACAGTGTTGTACTCCGCCTCGATGATCTCGCCGGTCTCCGTGCTCTTGGCGGTCACCTTGAGCCTCCCGGGAGACCCCGCCTCCATCTCCTCCACCTGACACACCGGGGAAATGACATCGTTTACATCATAACCCGTCAGGACTCTTAGGTTACATTTGTCCACCTGTGCTCTAGTCCAGTTAGTTTGTTAGTGCAGGCTTTAACAAGAGTGCGGCGTAAACCGGTTAATTACAACGACACATTTCCTCGTTGCCCAATCTTTTGTGCTTTTTACTTCAGCCATGCAGGCTGGGATCAACAAACCACAGCATTGAAATGCCGTAAAACATGATAAGCAGCGAAACGTTACGCAACGTCGCTGATAACGGAGACGTCACGTCCACTCACCTTGACGGGGACGTACTTCCGGAGGAACTTGACACCGTGGCCCTCCATGTGCTCGCCGGCCCGGTTGGCCATGTCCTGGTCGAAGCCCCGCAGCAGGATGGAGCGCACCATAATGGTCACATCCAGACCCAGGCCGGCCAGGAAGCCGCCGCACTCCAGCGCTACGTAGGACGCCCCGATCACCAGGGTTTTGCCCGGGCAGTAGGGCAGCGAGAACAGGTCGTCACTGTGCACACGACGGAAGGGGAAGCACAGAGCGCCACCGTGAAGCCATGGCGACCACAAGTGTGTCCACGCAACAGCGCACGTCACATCAAACAGATTCAGTCGCTAAACAACAAATCAAAACGCTGCCATGTCTTCGGTTGTCCGCGACTGGTAGACAGCCCTTTCATTTCAGAACACTGCGATTCCTAAATCCTCCACTACCAATTATGAATTCCTTATCCAGCGATGCAGATAAGATCTCTTGGGGCGGCGGGGTGGGGGTGGGAGAACAGTGACAATGTTAATCTGTTGTGCTGACTGAACGGCGAGGGTTCCCCTCTGTGGTCACGGACACTAATTGGACAATGTGGTTCGGCGCTCACCTGGTGATGCAGTACTCCTTGTCTCCGGGGACGCCCAGGTAACGCGGCCTCTCGCCCGTCGCCAAGACAAACGTAGCCGCCGTGTGGAAGGTCTCCTTCCCACGCTTGTTGGTTGCCTGGTTGGTGGGCGGATTGGAATTTAATTGACTTTCCTACTAGAAATTCATCCTGCGTAACTAAGTCGTTAGGGCATGGCGCTGGCGATGCAGGTTCGATTCCCGCGAGGGACCAAGTCAGAAATGCATGCACTCACGGCTGTAAGTCTCTCTGTATAAAGGTCAGCTAAATGACTCAAATGCCAATGTAAATAATTGTTATTGAAATCAGCCTTGAGGGAGACAATAACTGCTTAACTAGATGCCGTTCTCTGGCATTGTACATTAAACATTTGGCACTTTTTACACTGCAAAATCCTCTCAAGAATTTTTACATTTTACAATAACAATTACTCAAAGGTTAACCAGCTACCCGCTATTGTCTAACTTCTCCAAAATCAGTTTGAAATATTGGACCGTAAAACCATTTTGAATAAATGTGTGTGATATGTTGAGCCTCATATAAACTAACTCAAACAAGCATATTATCGCTGAAAGCAGCGACCCGGTGAGCAATCTGGGTAAACGTCCTCGCCAAGGGACACAACAGATGTTTCACCTCGCAGGCTAAGAGAACTGAAATAACAACCTTTAGTTACTGGTCTGACTGCTACCTGCTAACGCCCACAGCAGTCAGTATCTAGTGGCAGACATATGGTACCAGATGTGGATCCCTAATGGGTCAGTATCTAGTGGCAGACATATGGTACCAGATGTGGATCCCTAATGGGTCAGTATCTAGTGGCAGATATATGGTACCAGATGTGGATCCCTAATGGGTCAGTATCTAGTGGCAGACATACGGTACCAGATGTGGAGACAGGATCCCTAATGGGTCTTTATCTAGTGGCAGACATACGGTACCAGATGTGGAGACAGGATCCCTAATGGGTCTTTATCTAGTGGCAGACATACGGTACCAGATGTGGATCCCTAATGGGTCAGAGCGCGACCCACCTTGATTTTGTGCGGCTCGACAAACTCGGCGTAGGAGTTGGCGTAGGTGACGTTCTTGTCACGCAGTGACACGCGGTATCCCCAGTTCAACGACCCGATGTAATTATTCACCGCCGTCTTCATCGTCTCCCAGTTGTGCTTGGCTGCGAAGCGAGGAAGACGGACCGTGCAGACACTGTGGTTAGTGGTCAACTACCACAACTGATAAAGCACCCTGGTTGAATGTGGTCGTATGAAGGACATAAAGACAGGGTAAAAAGTGATTGAGTAAGTCCCTAAAAGGCACCAACCCTACTGCTTGTTAGAAATGCCTCCAGAGTACCTTAATCCTAAACCCCCTTCACCCCCCCGAGGCCCCAGCAAACAGCACCCACTTCACTCATTGCGAGCATCGGACCCTGTCCTTACCGGTCTCTTCCGGCAGCTCCCAGCCAAACTTGCGGGCGTCTTCCACGGACGTCCTCAGCAGGGCCGTCTGGTGCATAAGCTTCTTCGGGATACAGCCCACGTTGACGCAGGTGCCACCCAGACCTGTCCAGCACACACACATATTAGGGAAACAGGTGCCACCCAGACCTGTCCAGCACACACACATATTAGGGAAACAGGTCACACCCAGACCTGTCACACCCAGACCTGTCACACCCAGACCTGTCACACCCAGACCTGTCACGCACGCACGCACATCATCTACCGAGATGTGCAGCACTTTGCTAACTAGTTTCATTCATTCGAGTAGGGGATAGGGGTACACCACAGTAACCCCACACCAAACCATCTGCTGCAACTGAATTCGAGGCCCAGAGTTGAATACCCTTCATGTACATCGTAAACAACAAACTACCAGCTCGGTTGAGGACACAGTCATAACAGATGGATGAAAGAATGAGGAGACACATGTGGCAGCTCATATCAGACCTACTCACCCCAACTGTTCCCTTGGGGTGTGGGAACCACGTAGTCCAACACCATGACCCTCTGGCCAAGCGCCGCTGCCTCCTACAGGCAGATGGGCAGATTACCATTCAGACCACTTGATTAGACCGCTTGATTAGATAACCACTCGTCACACTAGCTCAGTATGCAGGCTTAGTTTCACTGCTGCCATCACAACGGCTACCGAGCCGGTTAACCCACATGTCTGATGCGGTTCTACTCTCAAGTGAAGTTATTCGATAAAAATAAACAATAAAACGTTGGGGGGGGTTGATCATCTAAAAACAAATCTGGACAAACCAAAAACAGTTCAAAACATCTCATTAAAATACAGTCACAGACAATTTGGGGGTGGGAGGGATTAGCAGTAGAATGTTCTAGTAATAAACCCATGTCCTGATTGGATGGCTAGTGATGTTTCCATACACAGTCCATAACGAGACACACGACAAACGAGCCCAAACACTACACCAGACAGGACGCGCGGGCCCAGAGCAGAGGCTGATTTGTGACACGTTATCTGGGAGAATCTCACCTTTGAACAGGCCAGGCCTCCCGACCCGCCGCCGATAACGATAAGATCGTAGTCATAGACCTCATTCTCCGCGCACAGCAGCTGCTGCAGGACGCCATCTTTGTGGGCCTGAAAAAGACGAGGCAGAGGAGAACTGGCGGTCAGGCATTATTAAACCGAGCGGCGTGACATTGCAACAGTGACACTCTCCGCGGATATTGCGACAAGCACGCTGCGACACATTTGTCATTCGCAGTGACATGCACCAACGGTTGTCGCGTGATCAGAGACACCGCGTTCCTGTGTGGTAAACACGGAACGAGTGCCAACAGCCGCAAAAGGGTTTTGAAGATGTTCTACAGATTATCAACTGACTATCAATAACAACTTAAGTAGCCATCTATTAATCCTAACCTTTATCCCAACCCTAATGTTAACCCTTGCCCTTCCCCATATCCGCATTTGATACTAATCTCAGTTGCTTAACAACAGACATTAAAACAATAACAAACAAACTATGGAACGTATGTGATGGAGTGGGGACACAAAGGAGCTTATTACGTCAGTTCACATGACGGCCAGGTCATATGGTAGATCAGTCAACGTGGTAATTGACAATTCATGACGCGACACAGTCTATGCATCAATTAGGAACAGGGTCAATAGTTCTCAGTGGTATTGAGTATACTTTTTTGTAAAGTTAAGAAGTTGATAGCACTTGCTAAAACCACAAGCTACATTTAAGAAAAATAGTTTTTTGATCTACACCACTCCATACCTGCATTGTCTTGTCACAGCCGCCAACATGCGTCTTGTTGATGAACACATTGGGGACCGTTTTCTGCCCGGTCATTTCAAGCAGCAGTTCTTGATAGTTGGATCCATCCTCTGGACACAAAGTTAAGAGGAGTTGGCTGAAGAAATGTACACAAAACAATTCTTCCTGTTTTCTAAAAGATCTATAACTAGGACCTTTGATGTAAATGTACTTTGGGATTGTTCTAGATAGAAACAGAGCTAATGTAAATACTCTGCATAATTCAGAAATACAGGCGAATGAATAGGGGGAGAGAGAAAGTGAGAGAGAGCGAAAGTGTGAGAGATATGGAATACTGCCAGATGATCAAGTGAGTGACTCAGCAGGTTTTTAGGTAAAACAAAATTAAAAGTAAGTAGGAATGTGTAAGAAAAAACACACACATCAGCCATTTTTTAACTTCCAATAAACTATTAGGACGACATTTTAAAAACATCATACTCTTGAGGTGAGCACTAGCGTACCGTTTTTTGTATAGACAGTATTAAGATGACCCTGTACGAATAATAACATCTCACTACTCAAAATGACATATGTGCTCTATACTGGACACACGCTTGCATGGTCCATAGAACATTGATTCTACATTGATGTATCCTGGTTCTCGAGCCTACAGATCAACATTAGCGTTAACCAGGTTACGTAAGCAGAGCGTGGACACACCTGAGTTGTGGTTTACTGAAAGCAACACCCAAGATCGTCCAAACCCCCAGTAATGACAGCTTGCCAATTGAACCACATTTTAATAGCACACGTGTCGTCACCCTGGCTGTGATTAATACAACGGGTTGTAACCATAAACATACAACGAAGAATGACAAGCAGAAACGGAAAATGACATGGCAAAAAAACGAAGCATGACGGGTTAAGGGAGATGTTCTTACCCACTAGGTCCAACTCCACCACATTGCATTTTATATTTAACTCCTTGAACAGATCTTTCACCTGGAAAGCAAAAACACAGAAAGGCAGTACAGTTAATCGTGCTCCATCTTCTACTCACTGTACCAGTAATACTACCAGATGTCGCAGTAACAGTAAACTAGACTGGACAGTTCATATTCTTGAGCACACGCACACACACGACTCGGTTTCCTGGCAGCAAAGTAAGTTGAAGATGACCAAGTAAAACTGTTAGTTAACATAAAACCAGGCACCACGACTGTTCACAATAAGAACTAGTTCTGTTATCTGGCTAGCTTGTGCCACACGTTGGACAGATCCAAATGGACCAAAGAAGTAAATACCCCGGCGGAGGATTAGAACAACACCTTGCGAGAAAAGTATAGAAAATTATAAACGTTCAAAAAAGTAAATGTCGGACTCACCTTCACACAATACGGACAGGAGCTTTTACTGAACACCACCACCTGGTTTGAGTCAATAAGTTCCTTTATCCGAGATTTCAGTTGATTCTTCCCGACGGGAGGCATTTTCCCGCTGTATTTACGTCACCCGCCCGGCTTCAGTGCCCTCAGCCTCAGGATCAACGTGTTGTTGTGGGCAGCAACGAAGAGAGTGAAACTAGTTCCTTCACTACGATAGCACACACGGTCAGATGTTCACTCAGGCGGTTGTATCTTGCGAAACAGATAGAGAAACTACCGTGCTAGTTGTCTATACGTACTACTGTACTGGCAGCAGTGCTTGTAACTGTACACATTAAAATTTGTGCTCATCTCGTTTCAGCTACAGCCCCAGTGCCATTAATCTACCGCATCAACCCCGCCGAAAGTCAGGCGTAAATCTTGGGTCAGGTCTATAAAATAAAATAGGTGTTTGTTCATATGCCTGAATGAATACTTGTTTTGTTTTTTTAAAGGGTGTTCTGAGTGTATGGATTTACAAGTCGTCCAACCACTTAATGGGATAATACCGAAGACGCGGTTAAAATGACACCGATCATATTAATATACGTTCATGAAATTGTCAGGGGTCCAGCAGGCAATATTTGTAGACAGCCGTGTCACTGTTTCCACCATAGACATAATATACATGTATATTATGTCTACGGTTTCCACGAGCGCTCTATGCTGTTAACGTAGAAGCTTGCGCGCGAGCTACGTCGTAGACGTATATGTTTGTAGCTGTTGAAAGTTGCTTGCACTTTACGGGAGTTATTTCTATATTTAGCATTTTCTATCGTTCTACTTAATCTTTTACTCCATGTCATTGGTGACTGGTAGCATTTACAGCCAAACCAATGCTCCCGAGGCTAAACACATTTGTCATCCGAATGCAAATTTGTCAAGTTTAAAATATAATGTGTCAAGTTCAAAGTATAACTTAAAATGTGTTATGTAAACCGTTAAATTCTGTTTATTTGCGGCTATTAAGAAATCTGGCAAATATTCGAAGAAATCCCAACTTCCATAAAAGGCGTGGTATTACTAAATCAATGAATTTACCAGTTACAGTCAAATGCCTGGTAAACTAGTTTACTAAATTAATAGATGCAGTGAAAACAAAACGTTCAATATCACATTTTACATCACAAATATATTCCCAAATTCAGTGGTATTTTTCCCCAAAAACAGTGGTGGTTAATAAATTGCAGCTTTTGTTTATTATCTAAGCAGCTAACTTTAAACAGCTTTACTTTCTTTGTCAAATATGCACCCCTTTAAGATATTCTCTGAAGTCATTATCATCAGCTCCAATGTTTTGGGTTTTAGCGCCATCTGCTGGGAAAAGCGAGAAGAAGCTAGACAAAATCAGGCAATCCGATGATTGGATAAAATGGCCAACTGTAGTTTCCAATGTCCACCAGTGCCCTTTTATGTAAATCTTTATTTTTTTTATTATTCCATATATTTTTAAATAATAAATCAACATATGCCCAACATGTTATATCTTTATGCTCATTCACTGAGCATAAAGAGATTTTGAGATTTTGCATTGAACAAAAAGTTATACAGAAGTTGAAAAAAGATCATTCTAATTGTTGTTATTATTGTCAATACTGTTACTCTTGTTACCTGGGAACTGAAGTTTCAAAACAATATGCTTCCCTGGTTTCACCTTAGATCATGCAACTAGTATAAAATAGAGGGAAAAACATTTGCATGGCATTTTGTGTGGCAGCGTCTTGTCCCCTGTATGCCTTCATAAACCACTTCATAAAAAAGCAGTCAATATCTGGAAGACAACTACGGATTATTTCCACCTCAGGTCAGTGTGATTCCTGACCTATTCACTTCCTGTAACCTTGACAATAAGTAACCTTGTTAAGATTCTTTCCATTCGGTTTCCATTCTTCATGTCTACGTAGGAGACATTATTTTGCTGAGGGATACCATTGATCTTCCTAGCAACTAAAACTACAGAGGGCATCCCACTCCACTGGTTTACCCTGTGCTCTACTTGCATGACGGAGGGTCTGAAATCTATGAGATCCACTCAGTAATTTTTTAGACATTGTTTGACCCAGATTTTCTGGAGATTTTCAGGAGCTCTTAACAAAATTCCTATTAATAAACAATTTCTGACATTCTCTTTTCTGCGCATTAATGTATCTTGGATGTTGTTGTTTTTTTAAATAAAATGAGTTCCCATCGACAAAAGTTTATTTCAATGACGTCGTACAAGGAGAGATTTCTACATTACCTAATAATAACATAAAATGTAAAGACCTTTTCTGCCTTGTTTGGTACATTGGAGATTACGCCAATGAGCTTTTCTTTTTGCATGTGATCTGCTGCTTTATTTTTTCTTGCCCCTTACAGCCTGCTGAACTGTTCTTCTTTGTTGCATTTTATTTAAAAAAATCTTCTGTCCCTACTTGTACATTGAACAAACAAACAACCAATTTTAGTTGCAATTTTAATTTAAAAAAATCAATTTTAATAAATGAATTGTGCTGATAATCTTAGATTATCCATAGATGTGCTAGGACAACTCTCCAGTCATCCCACTCAGAACAATGTCCTCAACCCAACCAGTCAGGCTTCAAGATGTGTCGCTCGTCTTCGTCTGTTCTCCTTTGGGGTTCTCAGTTGGACATTTTTACAACATGTCACTAATACTCTTTGCACTGCCCAAGCTGACTCTCGTATCGATTTTCATTCTCTTCTACCTGCCGTTGATATTGTAAATTATCAGTTCCCATTTTCACTCTCTGGGGGCTGGCCATCATTACCTATAATTTGAAAAAAAATCCTATCTGACAGGCTGTCCAGCAGGCTCTTATACTACTGGAGTTACACAGGGATCAGTTGTAGGCCCTTTCCTCATTACTTGGCTTCGTCCTATCCTATATGGCCTTTCCTGTTATTGATAAGCCGGTGACTTTCAAACAATGGAACAGCAGCCATTTCAAGTAGTCCTATTGAGAGTGACTCAATCGTTAAATGGGAGTGGCCTTACCAAAGGTGTAGTCTCAAACGGAGCTGTATTTCTGACACTATCACGTTTACAAACACCTTGGGCGGATGTGTCTGAGAATGAGATTAGTCTAACCTAAATGCTCACTGTAAAAGGACAATTTCACTAGTTTACAACTTGACATTAATAATTCCTCGACATGAATATAGTCAAGCAAGAGAAAATGCAACCCGTCATTCATTTTTTTAATTATTTAAAATTACCAAATTACAACAACATTTTCAAATCACTTATAAGTAACATAAATTCATGTTGATTTCAGATGTTTGAAGAATTAGTATTTAAATGTGCTCACTTGACAATACTACGTCCACAGGTTTTAAGATGTCGGTGGTTAAAGTTAGCCAAAGTGTGTAATGGCTGCTCAAAGAAAACTTCTCTATTGATTATAGTCTTTTCAAGGTGAGCAACCATCAAACATTACGTTGTATAAAAGTTACATTTTCCTTTAAGGGCAGAGAATTAAGGGCTTACATTAAGAAAGCGGAAAACAATGGGCAACGTGAGATTTCAAGACTGCATGTGAACAAGCAAGACTCAGGTTAATCTAATTCTCCCCAGAGTGTTATTTAGGAATCCACCACAGCAGGCGCACAGGCCAGGGAATGTGGGCTGATATGGTCGATGTCAGAGAGAATGAACAAGCAGTGAAGAATTTGCAAAAAGAAAAGATGATACTAAGTTACAGTTCATGAAGGGCGCTCCGTTTACTCGAATAAAGTGGTTAGGCGTTGTTTTTCTCATGACTGAAACAACGTAGAGGCAGGTTTCGTTAAACTAGTCAGTGTGACGGTCAAGCGTGGTGACGTGGTCCGAAGTGGTTACTCATGGTCTGTGGTAATGAGGCCGGTTGAGGATACCACCAAATTCTACAGAAATGATGGAGGAGGGCAGAGAAAATAACATTCAGTTCTCTGGCAGCAGCTTTGGTGAACATTCCTGCAGTCAGCCTGCCAATTCCACACCCACTTAACATTTGCGACATTTGTGGCATCTGTTTTGTGACAAAACTGCACATTTAGTTGTAGTGGCCTTTTATTGTCCCCCAGACCAGGTACATCTATTTTATGACCATGCAGTGTGATCATAATGATATACCACACCTGCCAGGTGAGCTGGTGTTCAGTAACAGGGGTGTAAACACATAATGATATACCACACCTGCCAGGTGAGCTAGTGTTCAGTAACAGGGGTGTAAACACATAATGATATACCACACCTGCCAGATGGGCTGGTGTTCAGTAACAGGGATGTAAACACATAATGATATACCACACCTGCCAGGTGAGCTAGTGTTCAGTAACAGGGGTGTAAACACATAATGATATACCACACATGCCAGGCGAACTAGAGTTCAGTAAAAGGAGTGGAAACACATAATGATATACCACACCTGCCAGATGGGCTGGTGTTCAGTAACAGGGATGGAAACACATAATGATATACCACACCTGCCAGGTGAGCTGGTGTTCAGTAACATGGGTGTAAACACATAATGATATACCACACCTGCCGGGTGAGCTGGTGTTCAGTAACAGGGGTGTAAACACATAATGATATACCACACCTGCCGGGTGAGCTGGTGTTCAGTAACAGGGGTGTAAACACATAATGATATACCACACCTGCCAGGTGAGCTGGTGTTCAGTAACAGGAGTGTAAACACATAATGATATACCACACCTGCCAGATGGGCTGGTGTTCAGTAACAGGAGTGTAAACACATAATGATATACCACACCTGCCAGGTGAGCTGGTGTTCAGTAACAGGAGTGTAAACACATAATGATATACCACACCTGCCAGGTGAGCTGGTGTTCAGTAACATGGGTGTAAACACATAATGATATACCACACCTGCCGGGTGAGCTGGTGTTCAGTAACAGGGGTGTAAACACATAATGATATACCACACCTGCCAGGTGAGCTGGTGTTCAGTAACAGGAGTGTAAACACATAATGATATACCACACCTTCCAGGTGAGCTAGTGTTCAGTAACAGGAGTGTAAACACTTTTGTGAAAAGCATCTGAAATAAATACAGTTTTTTTTATTTGACCATTAAAGGCTTCTGGGATGTTTTATGTTAGTTATCACACCAAATATGGGATCTACGCATATCGCATTAGTATGTATATTTAGTGAGTAAATACCTAAATCGCACACGAAGAAAAACGCATATATAGCAGCAATAGGCTATGTGTGTTTTGTCTGAAAGTAACGAATCCGTTCCGTTCCGCCCCCAACTAGCCTACTTATAGCTACAAATAAGCGTCGGAAAAAGTGCAGCAGCTTCACTTGAGGAAGCAGAGGAGCAGTGAGACAGACAGGATGGCAGAGAACAAGACGGGGCCTAACATTGGGGCTGGGGCAGGGTTTTTTGCCAAACGGGTGCAAAAGTCACTGAATCGGGCTCAGGAGAAGGTAAGCGAAACGTATTGGCTTATTGCATTGGTCGTGGCATCTGGGGGGAAAAAAACAAAGCTGACGATCGATCTATGCAGTCCGGATCGCTCTAGTCTGAAAGCAATAGCGCACAGATTGATACGGGTTTAATGACAGTGTACCCCGGATGATACGATTTAATTGTAACAGGTAAAACCAAATACTTGAAAACAGGGCAAGTTCAATGATAAAAGTGAGGTTGCAGAACTTTTATTTGTCTGCAATGTTGACTAGTGCACTTGTGCGCTGTGTCAGACTGTGTGTTATGCGCACATGTGTGCGCTCATAACGCTCCCAGGGCGGAATAAGGCTCTGGCTTATTCAAATGCTTTAGGTCCCAGAGTGCAATCTGACACTGAGCTCAGACACTGCATTTTTTTCTTCTTTAGAAATCACGACTACTACAATTTCATTTCGACAGGCTGTTTTACATCTACTCTACTTATTATGTGTGTACATTTTCACAGTAATACTTTTTGACAATATGTACTATTTTCTTCAGTCCTGTTTTCCCTTCACACACTAACACAGATGATTGGTGAGTTGTGTTTGGCTCGTTCAGACATGTTTTAGGGCTCGTTTTCAGAACCATAGCAGAATATTAAACATCAATATCCCTTCCGCTGCTATTTGGGTCCCCAGATTAATAACTAAGTTAATGAACTCTTGTGAAACAATCTTCAGTTGAGGTTTATTGTTAACCAGTTCAACTATTTCCAACTGCTTATAAATTTAACTGGAAAATGAAATGTACTTGACTTAATTGACTTTAATCGAATTGAACTCGAACACACCCTATTGCTGATTAGGTTGGTTCGATATTTCAGTAGAAGGCAGAAAAATAATCGGAATTTCCATGTGCTTGTTCAATTTCTGCCTGTTGTTCATGCCTATTTTGTTGACAGCTGTGTTTGTTAAAAAAAAAAGCAGCCACTTCCTGTCTCCGTATGCACTTCCTCTCTCTAGCTCTTAATCTGTGGCATTTTGGCTCTCTGCTAGGCCTCTGTCCCCTGCTTTTGTAGTTTCACTTTGCTGCCTAAATATGTAAAAAAAAACGGAGTTTGTTGTGATATGTGTGTTTCTGTGATTGCATAACACAATAAGTGTACATGTGTATGTTAAGTCCTTCATTCGTGGTCACACAAAGGCGTCTCGTCCAGGGACATTGGTGATAAAGTTGATGTTTTATGCAGCGTATTAGAGGAGTTTGTATGTATTGTGACCTATTATACAGTGTCTGTGTTGGCCCGGGTCGTCACACAGTTCAACCAGATCCAGGCCTTCAATCAATGTTCCCTGGCACCCACTGCCTGTTTCTGCTCTCGCCCTCTCACAGGTCATGCAGAAGCTGGGGAAGAACATGGAGACTAAAGACGAACAGTTTGAGCTCTACTCGCAGAACCTCTTTAAGCAGCAGGTACCGATGAAGGGAGGCGTGGTCACGCGCCGGTCCTTCCTTCCGTGGTGAAGGTGTAGATGTTTGTGTGAATCAGCCCTGATTGTGCAACATAAGTGGCGCTGATGCATAATGACTAGTCTCTACTGTTTGTTGCTCAAGGCTCTCCTCATCCCCTGAGGCAGACAAGGGCCATATTCACGCCACTGTAAACCTTTGGCATGCCCAACTGGAGGGATTTAAACGTGCCCTTTGTCACGCTCAATTAAATAACGGTATTAAAATTGGTCAGTCGCTCTTTAGAAATAGACTTTTCGAAAGCTCAACTACTTTTGTTTTGACCGAACATAATATAGTTTGTTCAACCATACAAATGTTCCCGATTCACTTAATATCTTACATGAGTCCTGTAACCGTTCGTTCAACTGTTGGCTGCTCTCGGAGCTGCGAAATGTTTACATTGTCTTAATCTGTATATGTTGTTGCGAATTTCGCCACAGCAGAAATGTTACAGTTTTGTTCCGAGTTATTTGTTTAAACGGTGTCATGAATGATTAAAGTCGGTTCCGTAATGTGGAACCCGATCATTGTTGCACATGCTGACGGTGAGATAATGCCCGACATGTCACAGGAAAGACCCACACCCATCAGTTTACAGTCTTGTATTTTGCAATGTAGTTGTATATTCCTGTGAAATCCCTTAATTCTGCCAGACTGGCGAACACATCCTTTGTTAAACAATGTCCTCGTCATACTGATGTTTTTGTCGTAAATTTTGAATGGAGACTTAATAATTAACATAGTTGTTTAACTTGAAAGGGTGTTCTGGAATACATGGTAAATTCGACTGCTCTACTGTCAATACTCGTATGCTCACGGCGATACTCGTATGCTCACGGCGATACTCGTATGCTCCTCATGGGTAATGTCTGTGATATGATTTGGGTTGCGCAACTTAAATTCTTCACTTCCGGAGTATTCTTTCTTACAACCTTGTTGATGAAGTAGTAGAGGGTAAGAAAAAAAATAATCCCCTGATAGATTCTTCTGTTTGTTCAACTGACAGAACGATGGTGGCAGGCTTTTTAAAGAAGTCAAGGCTTACTACAACGCAGTCAAAGGTGAGATCCGTTTACTCCAGAGATACCATATGCGTTGCCTTAGGAACGGTACATCATAAAAGGCTAGGCCATCCAGGCTAGAATAACAGTCGGTGCTAATCTCCTCTGAGATACCTCGTATACGTGCATTGTTCATCTCGTATGTTTCTGAAGCAGGTATTCTACCTCTAAAAGGTCTGCCTAGCAGGTATTATGAAACTATGAAAAGATGTGTGATTTCTCAACGCCAGAGAACCAGTCGTACTGCGCCTGAATTTGATTAACAGTCAGTACAACACATTTTTTTTGACACTGACCTTTGTACCACACCAGAGTTTAATTTAGCATTGGAGCTCTAGTCTGGTTCCAAGTAAATGATCACTTTCAAATCCTCTCTGCTAGCATACGGGAAAGTATTTTGAGGCAAGTGAATGCAATTCTTTTTTAGATGCTATTTATTTTTCTTTGCGTGCTTTGTGTTGTGTGATGTCAGATGGCCATATACATGACGGTATATTAATTCGAGGAGTAATGTATTTTGTGCATACGTTTGCATATTACTTCAAATGATGCTCATGTTTTGACATCTTGTCATCGGTGTAACTACTAGCTTAAGGAACTTTCTCACATTGAGTGCCAAATAACTTTAATTTGCCAGTTAGCCTACCCAGACACTGACCTTTGCTAATGTGTTATCGGCTAGGAAAGCATGTTGGACTATACAAATAACTATGAAGCATCTTGGTTCTCCAAAACATTAGCTTTTAGCTTTATAGTGTCATGTAAGCTTTTGAGCTTTTCCTCAAGAGATTTTCTTGTCCTACACAGCAATGCACGAAACCTCGAAGCGACTTTCCCAGACGTTAAAGGACGTCTACGAACCTGACTGGCAGGGAGGAGAAGACCTCTCGGTCATTATGGAGGTGGGTTTGTAAATAGCTGTTTTCACCCAACTAGATTACATGTTGTAGACATGCTGGAAACCATGACTAAGCTTTTTAGACAGACCAGTAGGTCTGGGCACCCTTCTGAATAACGGTGGCGGTGCCTGTACACAATAGCCGTCGACCAGAGTTTCGTTTCCAAAGTGGAGTTTGACAGGATATTATTTTCACGTTAATCTGTTTCTGTTGAAACTGGGGTCACATCTGTGTCGTCATTTGGTAGTTTGTATTATCCTCGTACCCCGACAGCACGTTTCATTGTCAGAAGCAGGCTGAATCTGTCTTCTCTCCCGAACTCAGAGTGAGGACTTGCTGTGGAATGATTACGAAGAGAAGCTCACCGACCAGATTGTCCGCACCATGGAGAATTACACTGGCCAGTTTCAAGAAGTCAAGGTAGCATCTGATATATACCGACACTCAGCTAGTTAGTTTTGAAACCCCTGTTACTCCCGTTGTGTCTACGTTATAGATTTCTGGAAGCAAGTGACTCATGGGGATTGTCTCATGTTTTGCCTTTTAAGGAACGAGTAGCAAAACGCGGCCGTAAGCTTGTAGACTACGATTCTTCACGCCACCACCTGGAGGCGCTGCAGAGTGCCAAGAAGAAAGACGACGCAAAAATTACCAAGGTTTGTTTATGTTTTTTAAATGTATTTTTTATTGGATCTTTCTGTTCAATTGAGGGCACTGTAAGCATATCAATGCCGTTTCTTTCTGACCAGGCGGAAGAGGAGTTCAATAAGGCTCAGAGTGTGTTTGAGGAAATCAACAATGAAATGAGGGAGGAGCTTCCTGTTCTCTATCAAAGGTAATGTGAACTCAAATAAGAAACTGTGTCGGTTCCGTAAAGGGCAAAACCGATTTTAAATGTTTGTCAGTTGCTTTAATTAACAGGACCCGGTTACATCAGGCTAGCTGTGGGCCACGGTGTTGGGGGGGGGTGTGGTCTCTAACAAAGGCTGTGTCTGAAGGAGCCCTTTAAATCAGTCGAGGGTTATTTGTGTAAGATAAATAAACTCAACAGGGTGTAACATTTAGAATGTGTAGAGCTGACATTTTGAAGTTTAACTGAAGTGTAAAATAGACAATTATTTATGTCTGGTATTCCTACAGAAAGCATTGGCCATTTTTGCTTCAGTGTAACAATCTGTTCTCTCTTGTCCGAAGTCGTATTGGCTGTTACGTGACCGTCTTTCAAAACATTTCCAACCTGAGGGATGTCTTCTACAAGGAAATGAGTGTGGTAACCCTGTTTTTTATATTTTGATATTCTTCCGACATATTTAACACATAGCGGAGGTGAATAGTTTGACATGTAGACGTGCTGCACGTCGACTGGTATTGACAAAAAGGATGATCTCTATTTCTGGCAGCTGAACCATGAGCTTTACGATGTGATGAAGAAGCTGGAGACTCGGCATTCCGGAAAAGCTTTTATTATCAAGGGCCTCAACAGGTCAGTATTTTAGATCTATAATAGAAGATTACGCTTTTATTTTCCTATCGTGTGAAAAATACTGTCATGTAAATAGTTTATTCTCACAGCACGCTGTAATGTGAGCATGTCCAACGCTGCCAGATAATCTCATCCTCTTTTGTCTCGTCTTCCTCAGCAGTAAGACGAAGAAGAGGAAATCCCTGGCCATCTCCGCGCCCATCCCCTGTAACACCGCCTTCCCGTCGGACCACACGGCCCTCCACCCGTCCGCAGATCCCGAGGGCGCCAAAGAGGCCGCCCCGTCCAGCCACGGGTCGTCCACGCAGAGCATATCGGAGGTGCCTGCCGTCGTGGCAGGAGACGCCGATGAGGGCGCCGGCGCAGCGAACCCCGCCAGCGCCCTGACCTCGGAAACGTCTGACCTCTCGGACGAGCTGAGCTCCGGCGGCACCCCTACGTCCAACCGTCGGTCAGCGTGCGAAAGTGACAACGGAATCGTGAGTGACGCCACGTCCGAGGACCAGAGTGAGCTCCGGCAGGGCGCGACTTCGGAGCAGCCTAGCCAATCGAAGGAACCCGCTGCTGTTGAGGAAGCCCCTGGGGAGTCCGACGTGACCGGGAGTGACGTCGAAGCCAGCCAGGAGGCATCTACCGAGTCCTCACAGGGCATCGTCCATGATGACTCCAAGCAGGTGCCTGGTCCTCCGGAGGAATGTAAAGCCAAGCCTCCGCCGTGTCCTGCTCCACGCCGCTCCATCCCCGCGACAGGTGCCAGCCTGGGGGAAAACCCTGACGAGGGAGAAGGAGGGTCCTTGGTCCTGCCGGAGGGCGACACGAAAAACATTGACAATGTCTCTGGCTCCCAGAATGCACCTGGCTTACTTTACAAGGTTGTTACAAGCTCGAACTGGTTTTAGGTTTAATAATATATGTCAGCTTGCGAAAGGGTTTCGTAGTCTGACGTCTTTACTGGAATGAAGTGAGTTGTAGTGATCAGTAAGTGAGAGTGTCACATGCCAAATGTGGTGTGCTACTGGACTTTTATTGGTCTGCTCATTCCAATGGGGGACTGTTACAAGACGTTCTGTTCTGTAGATGTTCTGTACCGTAGAATCTTATGCTGATTCGTTCACCCTAAATGCTCCCGCAAAAATATTCCGATTAGAGAATCTCCTCGTATGCTAATGTCTGGAACATTTCAGGGTGTGGAGCTGGAGGGACACGTTTCAGAAGATGGCACACTGCAATACGACGTGGAAGATGTGATCCTCCAGCTAGCCGACGCAGGAGACAAGGTGTGTGTGTGTGGGGGGGTGTGTGTGTGTGGTGTGAATTCTTCCCTCAAACTTAAACTAGGGTCAGTCAAGACCAGCACTTATGTTTCAACCGTTTCCCCGTTTGCAGGAGAAATGTCTGGTGAACAGGGTGGAGGAGATGGCTAGTATTCAGCAGGAAGATCTGTCACTGGACTTAGAATGAGCCAATGACTTACGTGCTTTTCTTCTCCTTACTGAGATGACTCACAACAGCAGTCAACAAATCCGGCAATGAGCCTAGATGGACTGGGTGTGGAGGATTACGTAAGAGAAAACGAAATAACCTAGCCCCATCTGCCAATTTTCTACAAGCCAACTTGTCTCGACTTGTGTGATACTGCTTGGAAGTAGTGGAGTTATTTTTTTAAACAATGTTCTGTTTTTTGTTTTGTCAAATCTGCAGTATTTCGGGTGTTTGTATTGCTACAATCGAGGCTTTAAACTGTGAAACAAAACCCTTTTATAATAATGTAAATGAGAGATTTATAGAAAATAAAGTTGTTAGTGAGAGTGTTGTTCAAATAATAATAAAAAAGGAACAGTATTGTCTGCCAACTCACAGCCCGGCGCCAAGTATTTTATATGGTTAAGACCACTGGCTCGTTCACACCTACAGTGTCAAAGTGGAGAGCTTGCAGGACAATTTATGAGCTATGCAATCGCTCAGCACATATTGATTCTGCATGTGGTGTGCTGCTTTTTTCTAAATGGAGTGAATTTTTTTTGCTGCACTTTTGTGTCAAGTCGCTATCTACATATGGTACCAGTTATCGACTAGCTATCTGCTTGCTTACCTAGCCATGTTTTCATACTTTATGGACCTTTAGTATTAGCCCCTTTATGAAAACTGAATGCTATTAAAATTGTAAAAGCACGTTATAATTTGGGTTTATTACACGCCTTTTAATTTAGATAGTTTAGTTCCAAATGTCAATACATTAAGGAATGTGCATTACAGTGCCAGAATGTGTTGCCATTGTTTTGTTATTGAGATTTATTAATATTTTCTATTTCTAGATGTAATCACAGTTCACTTGTTATGGTCTTGAAGGCTTCATTAGAGATTGTCCAGGTGTATGCTGGGAACATACTCCTCAGGAAGCGATGTATCTGGTATGAACCGCAAAAGACGCTTTTCCACCTAATCCTCAAGGTTTATGGGGATTTTGACCAATACTATTTCAAGCTGTGTTACTCACTTTTAACCACAAGGTGTCGCTATTGGTCTTAAAACAGGAAATGCAACGGAACTGTGTCATTTAAGGTGCTTTCCTATGTGTTTGCAGAGATTTTACATAGCTTTTACAACTTTACATTATGTTCCTTATCTGAATCCTAATACTCTACCTTCATCCTTGGTGACAAAAATAATACGTTTTGTAACTGGCTCAACCTGAAACTGAAATTAAAATTGTATACGATAAGTTTGGATAATTCCATTAGTCAAACAACGGATGTTCTATCAAAACAGCATTACTTAAAAATAACATTTGGAAATCTGGGAAGGCACGTTTTATGATGCTGTTCAAAAACAAAAGTTGCGTCGGTTGAGGGGCCTTTAGTTCCATATGAGAACATAAAACCACCTGCTTGTCTGTTGAAATCCCTGTCAGAAACCTCAATCCACACGATTTGGGAAGACAATCACACGAAGTCACCAGTTGGTTTGAGATATTGAGCAATGCTCAAGGGCTGACTTAGAATTGAAATCATGTTTCCCCTGTTTTTTTTTTGTTCTGGGCTGCCTTTCTCAGTATAGCTGAGGGGAATCACTCTCCACAGTTGTACCAAGTTAATAGCAGTGGTTCTAATTTTGTGATGTGGTAATTCGTCTGAATTAAAGAGCAGATGCGTGCTGGTGCGTGTTTGACACGTCCATTTGACGGAACGCTGAGTTAAAGTGATTTGGGGAAACACCAAATTTACCAGAATCCAGTCACATCTGCTCGGGGCAAAGTATAAGTTTTATAATTAGAAGATGTAATGCCACTACGAAAGGAAATGAGCTATTCTAAACCACAGGAAGTCCTTCAAGGGCAGCATGCAAGTTAATGTCAACAGGGTGTTATCAATGTCCTGGCCATTTCCACCACCATAGTGCATATAGTCAATCTATCTTTATTTATGCTGCACTTCCTCTTTGATAGGCTAACAAGTAGCAATATTTGTCATAATTACAATCTGGTCCATTTATGGTTTTGCTGATGGGTAAATTTCCATTTGTTGATGCCCTTCTTTCCATTCGTTTGTATGGAGCTGGAAGTGGTAGGGGTGTGGTGTTAAAGGCAGCAGCGTTAACGATAATATCCTCTGTTAATTTGTTTGTGGAAGGAAACACACGATATATTATGAGATGTTTGATGCAGTACCATTATCAACAACACACTTAATTTGTGTAGTCAACCTCCAACTGCGCTTTAAACAGATTTTCTTTCTTCACTGCAGCACAAGTCATGTTTGGACTAACAGAATGGTGGTCGTTGGTCTTCAGGCCTCAGAGTGTTTTTTCAGCTAGGTGAGTGACCTTGTGAGAGAGATCAGCAGAGATCCATCCTAAATGCTTCCGGTTACTGGACGTCGGTAGGATCTCAAAAACTGCAGCAAAATAAAAATATATGTTCCACAGTCCAAAGTACAAACAGTTTTTACCTCACAAATCTACACAACATACTCCATATTTGACTAATTATGAAGTCAATATGCAGCATATCCATTGTTTAGTGTTGATCGGCTCAAACTGTAAAACATCTCTTGGAATGGGATTTTTGTCATTCAAAATCAGTTTTTTAGCTTTTCATCTAACGGTACCAGGTTATGTGTGGAAAAAATATGAAAGATAATTGTAATCGTTGTTTTTCCGCATGGAAGCTTTTATTTGAGATCAACAAGTTCTACGTAGTGTTCATATTTTTCCTCAGTGTGTTGACAGGTCAAATCCACACAGGTGCTAAATGTAGCAGTTTAACAATAAATTATTTACACATTTGATGAAGATGAGCAATTTATTCAAACTAAAATATGATTCTAATTGCCTCACAGCTCTAATGTTGCCCACGACTGAACCAATACACAATGAAGATCTATCTCATTCGTATCCTCTTATCTTTGATTATAAGTATTTGTTTTCTATTCAGAAATATGGGGCAGAGCATCTATAGCTTAATGAGAACACCTGATCCAGGGCAGTTTCCCATTACTGTAGAGAAACAGAAGGGGTGACACAAGCCCATTAATATTTACTATGATGGAACAAACAGCAATAGCATTTACTACATTTGTAAAGTGTTGAGCAATTATCAGTAGGATCATTGGAAAATAACAAATCAGCGATGAGACGAGGACAATCAAAATAATCCAAAATGCTCTCATCTTTGCGTCGTTCGTCCCTCCCCTTTCTCTGTTCCCTTCTCCCGGCCCGGGACGTTTCAGAGCCTTTAGAACCCCCAAGCAGCAGAACAGCTTCACGCACAGCCAGACCAGATAATTACACATGAGGAAGTCCATAGCAATACTACGACCCAGAGTTGCAAAAATTGAACCAAAGATCAAGCAGGAACCAATCACTATCAGCCAAGTCATCCATGCACACTTTATCTTATATCTCAGGTGTTTGTAGGTCAGGAAGAGCACAGGGTGGATCCCAGCCAGGTACCGCTCAACACAGATACAGCACTGGAACATGGGTCTGCCGCAGTAAATTAGACCTGACATAACACTCAACACGTATTTAAAGTCCTGCACCGGGATATATTTCTCCAGATAGAATATGAATGCACACAGGCAGTAAAGGATGTCCGACACAGAAAGGTTCAGGGTGAAGAAGTGTGAAGCCACCAGGTCTTTCCCTCCAGTCAATATCAGCCACAGGGCATAGAAGTTGGTGGGGAGACTTAGGACGATGGCTACTCCAGAGGCACCTTTGATCCAGGTGGTAAAGACATCATCAGGGTTAGAAAGGACATTGGAAGTGGTCGTGAGGTTATTTTCTGCAGAAGTGTTCATTTTCAAAAACCTTATTGGTTCATGTGAACACAGTTGCTGCAACAAGAGAAAGAACAGGTAAAATATAGTCATTAACTGGCATTTTAGAGAACCAGATGTCAGCATAGTTTTCGTGTCATTCAACATTAAATTGGAAGTCAACCAGCAGCTATAGAATTACATTTTTGCACAACATACTAAACTAGCTCAAGTTAAATTTTGTGTTCAGTAAATTTGAATATTAGGTTTAGTGAATATACAATTCAAATTCATATTTAGTTCTACCCGATATGCAATGTAAAACCCAACACCTCTTCGAAATTTCATTCTGAATTAGATTTATTTTTCAACAAATAAAAACAAATTCTTAATAAGGTTTGTTTTTACATGAGACTATAACAGGTTTTCTGTAAAAAAACATTAAACAAATTAACGATTCTTTTTATATATCACCCAACTCTGGGAGCTTTTATTTGAGATTACTACACACATAGAACTAACATGTCACACATTGTATGAATTCATTCTTTTTTAGTGTGCTAACAGCTCAACACCATCGCACTTCACATTAAAGGTGTGTATAAGAAATAGCTAAGACAATTAAAAAGACACTGGAACAAAGCTGTTCTGTGATACCGCATGCCATCACATCTACTTTATTTTTAAATTAGAGGGTTAAATCCCGACACATTTCCAAAGTGAACCTTTTTATATGTTCAAGTATTATCTTGGCAGTGTTGTGTTATCCTTGTCATTGACACGGATTCGGGAGTTTTGTCGTAATCAAACAAAATACAAAAGGAGCAAAGCCCATATAAATGTAGAGGGAAAACTTGCTTCAGGTTTTGAGAACCTAAGGCCGAACATTTAAAAACCCCTGAATGTTTTTCTAAGATGTGTTTAATGAAGAACACAGAAAAGTTTCAATTATGGCAGTTTGTCAATAATGTATTTATTTTTCAAATCAGAAATATGGGGGAGGGCAGCTTTTTTAATGAGAACACCTGATGCTGGCTAGTTTCCCATTAATGTGGAGGAACAGAAGGGGTGACACAAACCCATTTATATTTACAATGGCGAAACAAACAGCAATACCGATGTCTACAGTTGTAAAGTGTTGAGTAATTATCATCAGAATCATCGGAAAATAACAACTCAGCGATGAGACGAGGACAATCAAAATAATCCAAAATGCTCTCATCTTTGCGTCGTTCGTCCCTCCCCTTTCTCTGTTCCCTTCTCCCGGTCCGGGACGTTTCAGAGCCTTTAGAACCGCCAAGCAGCAGAACAGCTTCACGCACAGCCAGACCAGATAATTACACATGAGGTAGTCCATAGCAATACTACGACCCAGACTTTCAAGTATTGTGATGAAGATCAAGCAGGAACCAATCACTATCAGCCAAGTCATCCCAGCACATGTTATCTTATATCTCAGGTGTTTGTAGGTCAGGAAGAGGACAGGGTGGATCACAGCCAGGTACCGCTCAACACAGATACAGCACTGGAACATGGGTCTGCTGGAGTACAGTAGACCTGAGATGAAACCGGTCATGTATTGAAAGTTCTGTCTGAGGACAAAATTTTGTAGATAGCTCACGAATAAAAACAGGCAGTAGAGGATGTCTGACACAGAAAGGTTGAGGGTGAAGAAGTGTGAGGTCATCAGGTCTTCTCCTCCGGTCAATATCAGCCACAGGACATAGAAGTTGGTGGGGAGACTTAGGACGATGGTGGTAAATCCAGTAGCAATATAGATCCAGGAGGTTATGACATCAACAGGGTTAGAAAAGACATTGGAAATGGTCGTGAGGTTGTTTTCTGCAGAAGTGTTCATTTTCAAACTCCTCAACGGTTCATGTGAACACAGTTGCTGCAACAGGAGAAAGAACAGGTTAAACATATTCCATTACTGCCATTTTAGAGAACCAGATGTCAGCATAGTTTTTGGTCTAATTCAACATTAAATTGGAAATCAACCAGCAGCTATAGTAAGTAGTGTGTTCAACATACTGAACAAGCTCAAGTTAAATTGTATATTCAGTAAATTGAATATTCGATTGAGTGAAAATACAATTCATATTCATATTTAGATCAACCCTGTTTGCATACATTCAAAGTGAAACCCAATACATGTGTACATATTCTACTAATTTATAGTTTTTTTTATCATTTATATTTGTCAGAAATGTGTGTATTAAGTGTTGTAGAAACAGACCAGAAAAAAATCCTTGTTTGTTGTAAACAGACTTGGCGAACAAAACTCTTTCTGATTCTGATTCTGGAACAGCTGTTTGACTTCCATGTTGATTTCGACCAACTTTTCCCACTGAACAAAATAAATTCTAAATCAGGTCACGTTTTTATCAGACTGCAACAAGTTGTGTAAAAAATGTAAAAGAAAAAGGCGTATTTTTTTCACATTACCCATCTCAGAGAGCCTTTATTTGAGATCACAACACACATGAAACAAACACGCTACACTTAAAAAATAAAACAATATGTGTGATTAGAGCTCAACACCATCGCACTTCACATTAAAGGTGTGTACAACAAATAGCTAAGAAAATTAAAAAGACTCTGGAACAAAGATGTTCTGTGTTGCCGCATGCCATCACATTTACTTTATTTTTAAATTAGAGGGTTAAATCCAGACACATTTCCAAAGTGAACCTTTTTATATGTTCAAGTATTATGTTGGCAGTGTTGTGTTATGCTTGTCATTGACACCGATTGGGGAGTTTTGACATAATCAAACAAAATACATAAAGAGCAAAGCCCAGATAAATTTTAAGAAGGTACACTTGCTTCAGGTTTGAAAACCGAAAGCCAAACATTTATTTACACCAGAATGGTTTTCTAAGATGTGTTTAGTGAAGATCACAGACAAGTTTCAACCATTTTAGTTTGTCAGTAACGTATTTCCACATTTGATTAAGATAAGAAATTTCAACAAAAAATATAAATTTCTATTAACCTAAGAGTTGTGCAAAAATATCAATTCATCTAGAGGATTCGCAGCTCTTATTCTGCCCACGACTGAACCAAGACACAATGAAATCAGGTGTGTCAAAGCAATCAGGCTACCTTGTTTCAGTTCAAGTACCTATCTAATCCATGAAGTATTATTTGTAAAAAAAACGATATTCCCGGAATATGGGGGAGGGCAGCTTGCTTAATGAGAACACCTGATGCAGAGTAGTTTCCCATTACGGTGGAGGAACAGAAGGGGTGACAGAAGCCCATTTATATTTACTATGAGAAAACAAAAAGAAATAGCATTTACTACATTTGTAAAGTGTTGAGCAATTATCAGTAGGATCATTGGAAAATAACAAATCAGCGATGAGACGAGGACAATCAAAATAATCCAAAATGCTCTCATCTTTGCGTCGTTCGTCCCTCCCCTCTCTCTGTTCCCTTCTCCCGGCCCGGGACGTTTCAGAGCCTTTAGAACCGCCAAGCAGCAGAACAGCTTCACGCACAGCCAGACCAGATAATTACACATGAGGAAGTCCATAGAAATACTTATACCCATAGTTGCATAAAATGAACCAAAGATCAAGCAGGAACCAATCACTATCAGCCAAGTCATCCATGCACACGTTATCTTATATCTCAGGTGTTTGTAGGTCAGGAAGAGGACAGGGTGGATCACAGCCAGGTACCGCTCAACACAGATACAGCACTGGAACATGGGTCTGCTGGAGTACAGTAGACCTGAAACAACACTCAAAACATATTGATCGTACTGTCCCAGGATATTTCTTTTCACATAGAATATGAATAAACACAGGCAGTAAAGGATGTCCGACACAGAAAGGTTCAGGGCGAAGAAGTGTGAGGTCACCAGGTCTTTCCCTCCAGTCAATATCAGCCACAGGACATAGAAGTTGGTGGGGAGACTTAGGACCGTGGTCAATCCAGTGGCACCAATGATCCAGGTGGTAAAGACATCATCAGGGTTAGAAAGGACATTGGAAGTGGTCGTGAGGTTATTTTCTGCAGAAGTGTTCATTTCAAAAAATCTTACTGGTTTATGTGAATGCAGTTGCTGCAACAGGAGAAAGAACAGGTTAAGTATCACTAATATTGTAGAGAACCAGTTGAAACACAGTTCTCATTTAATTCAACATTAAATTGGAAGTCAACCAGCAGCTATAGAGTAAGTAGTTTGCTCAACATACTGAACAAGCTCAAGTTAAATTGTATGTTCAGTAAATTTGAATATTCAGTTGAGTGAAAATACAATTCAAATTCATAGTTAGTTCTACCCTATTTGCATATATTTTTACATAATTTATAACATTTAATAAATTACATATGCCAAACTTTTGGTAAAGATGAGACAACTAATATTACAGGTATCCAGCAATTGTTTTGCTCCCAAAACAAGTCGAAATTATATTTCTGTGTAGTAAAAAATGCTTAAAAAATAGATTTTATTAAAAAAGAAAAACTGTACTTGGCATTCATGTTTCACTGTCACGTTTCCCTTATAACCCAGTTGGAATTTGCTGCCCCGGAGTCATTCATTGTTTTGTCTTGTTAATTATCATTCACACCAGGTCTTATCAGTCATTAGTAAGTGTATATATGTTTGCCCTCAGCTTCCTTGTCTTGTTGCTTGTGCTTCATTGTTGACGTCAGTGTTTGTGACATTGGTGAGTGTTTCATGTAGGCACACTTTATTTACAAAGTTACATATTTTCCATTTTGTGTTCGTTTTATTTCAATTCAAACCATAGAATGAGATGTATTGCTTTGTGAAAAATCTTTAACCATTCCCTCATACATAATTTTCAACATGTATTTAAATTCCTTTGCCAGCACAAGGGACTGCCCTCTTGAAATCCAAGATTTTCAAATGGGGTTTGTGGCCAATTAACTATTGCTATGTGGACTTGTATGAGTGCCAGTCATTATTGTCTTGCTGAAAGACTCACCTACAGTCAGTTTGTACCACCTAGAAGAGACACCCAGGCGTTTGACAAAAGTTCCAAATACTTACGGTACAGATTAATGCCGTTGACTTCAACAAGGTGAGTCTCCAGACTATTGGAAAAAAAATTGCAACAAAGAACCATCTTGTGTGTAATGTGGAATCTTCTAACACTTCTCGCCTAACCAGGCATTCACCAGAACACCTGTGTCAGAACGCTCCTCCACCAACAAATCAAAATGTGTTTGCAGAAACATGACCAGTTGCATAGAAACACCAGAGTCCAAAAACACTGGATGAGATGAGACAATTTGTAACAGCAGCCGACTGAATTGCAATAGAGGATGACCAACAATTAAAATTTACAATCAGTCAATGGATTGACAATGAATGTCGTAGGAGGGAAAATAAATTAATTACGTACAGTTTATAATGAATACATTCTGATTGTCAGTGACTGGTGAAAAAATCCACCTACTTTAACATTCCATTTGTTTTGAAAATGTTATTCATGTTTGCTTCGCAGAAAACATATAATTTCAATGAACGTGAAAAACTTTTTTTCAATAGATTATGCAGGGGATTTTTTAATGTCAAGGCAATTGTATTGATTTTGAGCAGACTTGACATATTCGTATCTTACTGAACACCCTTGTTCAAATTCGTCTGACTAAATTTGTTGCTTCAAAAGACAGAGTTGGTTGATTTAACAGTTAATAGCTACAACCGGAAGGTGGGTTTGTTCAAGAATTGGGCATTATAAAAACAGGCAAACATAAAAAATACATTTCTCAACAAGCTTCATCAGAACCTGTGAACTTGGATCAGTTTGTTAAGTAAACACTATTTACACTTGGGGGATACATTTTTTTTCGCTGACCCAAGCAGGAACCAAAATGCTACAAATTCTTACAACGCCGAACACAAGAGAAAAACTCCAAATTACATGTAATTCATTTTCACCTATTTATTTACAGAAACGTTTCGTGATAGTTTAGCCGAAATTATAACTCTTTGTAAATGTGCAACATATAGAGAAAGCCTACCTTTACTGGAGGATTTCTGCCGGTGTTAAGGGAATGGAAAATTGTGTGTGGTGTGTTTAAAGAGGCATCCCTTTATTAGCCTTTAACCCCGGTTCCATCTAAACACCTGCGCGTGCATCAATCATTCTCTAAACAAATCCACACAGAAAATACAGCCCATCTGAAAGACAGTATGCAAACGTAGAGTATAGTCAACGCTAAATCATCGGGTGGTTTAAAGTGCTTGTTTGGACGGTCCCACATGAGCCTGAATTGGAAATACACACTTCATTTTACAAGTATAGGATTTGCTATGAACCCAGCCAGACAGCATAGACGCCCGAAGGTGCGTTTTCATTGTCAGTTCATTCAGTGGGATCTTTTACGTACTTAACAGGCATTTGATTCAGTCACAACTGAATGAATTAAAGATTTGACTATAGTGGGAAACGACCTGGCCCTGTTCCCTTAGCATCTTTAGGCAAGTCTCATCATGATCTGTGAATACCAAGACAGTGACTTCAGCTAACAGATGTCACCACTGGGGGTTGTGTATCTGCAAATGTTGTTGCCTTTAAAGCTTTAATCTTGTGGCTGTGTGTGTGTGTGTTTGAGGACTTAAAAGCCTTAGAGTGTAACCTCCTAGAGGCAAGTTCTCCATCTGTCACTACTCACAAGGCGATAGGACAGCCAAGCGTGTGTCATGTCTCTTATCACCGTGTTATGACACAATACAGACAGTCTGTTGTTGCGTTCGATAGGTGGAACCTGGGAGAGCCCGGGACAAGACATAACAGCGTTGCGTGTGATTGGTGGAACCCAGGAGCGCCCCGGGACAAGACATAACAGCGTTGCGTGTGATTGGTGGAACCCAGGAGCGCCCCGGGACAAGACATAACAACATAACAGTGTTGAGGTGTACCGCCTCTGGCTTCGTAGAGTCCTGCTTGTGTTTGTATTGCTGACAATGTCGACAGCCTTTGATTCAAATGTGTCTGATTAATTATGAATGGGTTCTTGGTCAGACAGAGCTGGGGAGCAGAGTTGAAGTAGTTGATATGACAACGTCCTGCTGATAAAAAAAAGCAGTTGCCCAACATATTGCAGAAGACCAAATCAGTATGATCAAAGGACACAATATAGATTGTCAATATTAATTTACTACATAGCTAGCATGTCACTGGCTTCTAGAATCTAGATCTAATCTCAAACTGAATAGGATATGGTACATTTCTGCTTGGCATCTTTTTGTTTGTTTGAACAGGGCTAAAACCCAGCGGAAACAAACATGGCTGTACTGTTTAATTGAGTATGGCACTCTTCTTATTCGAAAAGATTTACAAAAAATGCTAATAAGAAAATAATTTTAGAAAACACTTAACTAATGTTCTACAGCATATTGAAATGTACTTATTAAACTTGTTCAGAGAAAAAACATTTTAATATCTAAATAAATGAGCTTGGTTTGTGATGCATTTTTTTAAAACTATTTTCACCACTATTAATACATTGAGAAAATATAGCTGTGAATATTTCTAGAACAGGCTGTCCTGACAAAGATCTCAGAGCAAGAAGGTCATTTGTCAGGGAAACCACCAAGTCTCCCTGAATCAAGTACATCCATTTGCATTCATCACAGGTTGACTCCAATTAGGTTGTAAAAACATTTGAAGGATGATTATTGAAGAATGACATGTTTGAGTGTCATAGCAAAGGGTCTATTGCATTTTTGTATCTGTATTATAAGATCTAAATGCCTACATTGGCAGCTATGCCTGGATAGCCGTCGGACAGGGCCGATGCCAAGAACCCTGGGACCCCTAAAAAGAAAGATGCCTGGGGCATCATAGATATTTGGGTATAATGATGCGTAAGGACACCTGGTTACCCTACAAAAGCTACTATTAGGATTTAAATTAGATACCTCTGCAAATATTTTATATTTCACATGATATATTTTATACATAATTAGCCATTCATCCAAATATTGAGTTGGGCCCAAAGTTTTAACAATCCTAAGCCTTCAGACTATCACAGGTACGGTGGCAGTAACCAGTTTTGGATATGGATATGGACGACATGGGCGTGGTCCGCACCAGAACATTCCGAATGGTGACATTTGCATCAGTTTTGAATGGGTTTTCCAGTGCTCTTTTGCACGTCCCGTCAATGTTATCATGTCACTGTGTGGGACTGTGGGTCATTTAACTTTGTCAGAGTGAGCGTCCTGATTTGAGTTTGTGATCTAGGGAGGCTACCGCCTGGGAAGATCAGAAGTAAGAGATGGGGGGGGGCTGAGTTGACCTCAGGTCTGCCAATCAGAAGTAAGAGATGGGGGGCTGAGTTGACCTCAGGTCTGCCAATCAGAAGTAAGAGATGGGGGGCTGGGTTGACCTCAGGTCTGCCAATCAGAAGTTAGAGATGGGGGGGCTGGGTTGACCTCAGGTCTACCAATCAGAAGTTAGAGATGGGGGGGCTGGGTTGACCTCAGGTCTGCCAATCAGAAGTTAGAGATGGGGGGGCTGGGTTGACCTCAGGTTAGCCAATCAGAAGTTAGAGATGGAGGGGGGCTGGGTTGACCTCAGGTCTCCTAATCAGAAGAAAGAGCTGGGGGGCTGGGTTGACCTCAGGTCTGCCAATCAGATGTAAGAGATGGAGGGGGGTGGGGCTAGTTTGTCCTCAGATCTGCCAATCAGAAGTAAGCTATGCATTTGTAGATTTATATCAGGTCTCCCTGATGGAAGCTAGAGGTAAAAGAACAAGGGGAATCTATCAAACAAAGTTCTGCTGACTGTGTGGAATACTAATTAAAGTATATACAGTTATATACAAATATACAGTTTCACAGAAATATTGTTGTATTTTTCTCTGGTTATGGTTAGGTTCAATCGTGTACCATTCTGCACACCACCAAGGTGAATTGGTTTATTCTTAACTGATGTTTTAAGCGTTTTGTGTGATGGGCAATGTCTTGATGCTCAAATACCAAATCAACACAAATGGAAAAGAAAAGACACCATTAGGTGTCAAGTTTAGGAAAAGGAGGGAAGTAAAAGCCCTGTTTAGGAGCATGATATTAAGCGTGTAATGAAAGTGTCGAGTAAGAGCAGCCTCACCAAATCCCGGAAAAACACCTAAAAATAGGTTGTGTTGTTGTATTCTGAAAAAACCCAACCAGTCACTTCTGACAACATCTTCTAAGAAGAAAATGACAGTAAATGCAGATTGGTGCTTTTTGGGGGGGGATACCAAGGTTCAATGTTGGTTCTGGTTATTTCTATCTTCACCTCTAATAAATACATCACATATTCCTGAACATCTGAGCACACCCCTTGAACGATTCCTTGGGTAGAATTACGCTCTATCATAATTACGCACCATATCCAGTGCATTGGAGTGCGCCCATGCACCTCCCCATGTTTAATATGCTCCACCCCAGAATAATGCACACGAACCTCCTCCACTCAAAAAAAAAACACTCACACGAGTGCGAGAGTAAAAGCAGAGTGACCGTATTCCGTTATGCATTTATTTATTAGGCTACTAGTATTATGCATGCATTTATCTCCTAGAATATGTGTTACCGGACATATCAGGCGGGCAGATGATGCGTCTCACGCATGAACGAAAAGACGCACGGACGAGATGGGCACTGGACCGGGACCGTTAAACTTAACCCGGTGGTACCCATGTTCCTGCCTCCGGGTGGTCGGACTCGCGGTGGGTCTGTTCCAGCTCTGCGCAACTTATAACTTGGACACCCAAAATCGGGTTGTCTATTCTGGACCTGGTGGAAGTTTTTTTGGTTATTCTGTGGACTTTTTCAACAGCAATGTCCATAAGTGAGTATCGCTACACCTTAAGTAATGCTTATTCGATAAATTTCATAATAGGCTCCACGTTTATACTTTTATATATAAACCAGAGTTTCATTGATTTACAAAGCAATGTATATTATGTTTTTCTATTTTGAATTCCTCCATGATCTACACCGAGTTGGATCATCCTACCTACTGAATGTATTTGAGTAACGGTGATAAATGACCCACAATGGGACTGGAAACAAGCTCCCCGCCCCGCTAGAGGGGACCAGATTAACAGTAGATTATGGCACCAGGATGCACTGTGGGAAGACGACAAGCAGAGAGAGGGAGTGTGATGATGCCCTGGGCATTTATATAGGTGCCACTGACCTTAACATCATTCCAGACTAGGGGCACCTCTTTCCTGGCAATGGGATTCCCTGGTGACAGTTGCATCTCTGAGCAGTGTAATGTGCCCGGCCACACTGCACACATTGTTCGAAATGGTCTGAGGTACATGATGTACAGTTCAAGGTGTCGCCCTGGCCTGCAAATTTCCCAGATCTTAATCTGATTGAGCATCTGTGGGATGTGTCGGACCAACATGTCCGATCCACACGACGGCTCCACCTCACATCTTACAGGACATGAAGTATCTGCTGCCAATGTCCTGGTGCCAGATACCACCGCCTCAGCAGCCTGGCAGAACCCATGCCCCTGCGGGTGTGCGCTGTTCTTGGCAGCACGCGGAAGACCAATAACAAATTAGGTCATAATGTTGTGTATTGCTACATATTCCAAGGAATCGTTGGAGTTGTCTGGGCAGTGTCCCAGCAGCTGAAGTCAATTAAATATCATGGGCAGTAAGGCACATGTTTTAGTGCATTTCAAGTCTGTTCTATCTTAAATTGCCATTAGAGACAAGCAACACACCGAACGGTCAATGGTTCCTTGAATGGACGTATCGTCTTGCACCGTAACCGGGGAAAGGGTCAAAAACATAAACCGCCCGTGTGCATATTGTAAACCTGGGAACAAAGTTACATGTATCCTGTTTAAATGTCCAGAGATTCACGCACAGACAGCTCACAGAAAAGGGCTTCGGAGTGATGTTGAAAGTGTGAGCTTACATTACATTACATTACATTACATTACGAGATATTACAGATTGACACAAACGTAAATGAGGTCAGTCCAATCTGAACGTTCACTGTTGACGGAGGCTATGCTAATATTGACATAGTGGCCGAGTCAGATTTAAAGAGCATGGAGTCTAGGCCAATATCAACCGGCCTTGTCACAGCTGATGTTATACAATGGTATTATTGTTGCCAACTTTACTCAATTACACATGCACGTTTTCTGACTCCAGGTACATCAGTTGTCTCTCTCTCTATTTGTTTAGAGGTTTAGGGGGGAGGAATATGTGTTAAAGTCATCATCAGCAACATGCTGATGTTTTCCCGGTGCAGGATCCAGCTCATGTCAGAACCGGACAACGGTACCCGTGTGCTGAAAAACAGGAATTATTATACTAGCCTGTTTTTATTGTTGTGAGTTTTCGTACTTAATCGTTTGAGCTAGTCTGGTTTCTAAACACTTTTTTCCCACTCTGGTCAATTTCATAAATGCCACTAGTAGAATTGCATCAGGTCAGTTTCCAGTCTCTGCTGTTTCTCCGGCAGGCCGGACATGTTGACACGTCTCAAGGACGTCCACTGTGCCAGTCAATAAGGTCAGTCAACACAGAACTCCGTGTGCATTGGGAAAGGCACCAGCGGTACCTGTCTGACACCCGCCATTGGATGAGCTGAGCGGAGTCAAGGCAGTGTGTTGTCCCGTGGACGTTCTGCTCTTTTGACACAATGAGAAGACATCAGGAATGAGTTCAAAGTTCTTCGTTGCAAGGGAAAACCCGTTTACATCGCCCCCCCAGACGGGCCAAAGTACTCAATGTGGTTGTTTTTTAAGATGTGGCCTTGCGGTGATGTGGCCTGGTGTTTTGCGAGCCAGTCGGGGGTTGCCATATCAACAGACATCGACTACGCATTTGTACGGTTCTCTGGTCGAGACCAATACTTTCGGTGAGAAATATACCTTTGAACACGTAGGCTCAACCAAGGATATAGGAGATAAGGGTCACTGAATGCACAACAGACCGGAAGCAGAGGTTTAGACTATTGAATCACACGTCAGGTAAGATGTAGATAGCTGATTAGCTGAGTGTGTGTGTTTAATCATTGCACTGATTAAGAATCATTCATGTATCTGATTTAGGTCCACCTGGGGAATAGTGTGATTTCTCTTGGCTGTGTGACAGTGTTTGTCATTCTACTGAGGAGACACTTAGTTCCTCACTCACCCCGAAGAGGTTTCTTGTGTCTTTTTGTCGTGTAAGTCAATATGCTCGGTAAACTCCTGAACCTGTGTTTTTTTTGGAAGTGGTTTCTGGAATTAATGTGTGCTCAAAAAAGAGAGACTCTTTCATCCCGGATTCACTTGGACTTTGAAACTGTTGTTGCCATGTGATGTTCGTGTTTATCACCGACGTAACAGGCACTTAGCAAGTCAACACCTATAGTGACACATCACAGGGGAGCGCATGAGTGCGAGAGAAGGGTTGCCCAAAACGCAGTTCTCCGGGAGAGTCTGTGACGGTAAACGTTCCTCTGGTGGTGTCCAAACGTTTGTGGGCCTCTTGACTCGGAATCTGTCTGATCTCTGTTGATGTCATCATTCATCGACGTCTAAAGCTCTGCTTCTCCCCTGGGCTCTGCTGCTCTGTGTGTCTGCCTCGACTGGGAAGACAGATCACCACACACACTCTCTCTCTCTCTCTCTCTCTCTCTGTCTCTCTCTCTCTTTCGTCTTTTCTGTTTCTCCGTAAATTGCCACTCCATTAACTTGTCATGTTGATGCTTATGGAGTGTCGGTTATCTACATGTTGTTGTCCGAGGCAGGATCGAAAAGGAGACAAAAGACCACCCCTTCACTTGCCCCTGTCCCGTATCACTGTAAACTGATGGCAAGTCGAATTGTTACCCGCGCTAGACCCTCTCAGGACCACGCAGGCTGCCAAACTATCACCGCACAAAGCTTCATGGTTTCAGACATGACTAGATTCCTGCTCTGCCTTAGAGTGTGACACTTTTGTTTAGCTTCTTTGTGATGACAGGGAGCTGTTTGAACTGAGACTAATTCAGCCAATCCTTATTTTCGTTCAGACTACTACCGCTGATTCTCAGAGCCACTTTTCAATATTGTGCCTTTGAATCATTGGGAGACCCAGAACACTCCATAAGGCCTAATGCCTCCAATAAATGCGTACGATTTACATATTGCAGTGTCAGACAGGGCTGTTAATTTCCATACACACGCTTCTGTCTGGGTAGATAATTATGTTGGGCTGTGTCAAATCACAGTAGGTAGCCCATATTCTTAAAACGTGTAGATGTCTTTAGACGCCTAAATATTATTCTTTCATATCTACCCTTGAAAATGTAATACCTCTAAACATCACACTCAAAGCCCAGCTGCTTAGTCTGCCTGATTTAGGCTTTTGTTTGTGGAGACTGTTTGCGACCAATAGAAGTTGACTAGAATTATTCTCATTGCTCCAGACTGGTTATAACGGGAAATGTTATGACAGACTGGTTATAACGGTAAATGTTATGACAGACTGGTTATAACGGTAAATGTTATGACAGACTGGTTATAACGGGAAATGTTATGACAGACTGGTTATAATGGTAAATGTTATGACAGACTGGTTATAATGGTAAATGTTATGACAGACTGGTTATAACGGTAAATGTTATGACAGACTGGTTATAACGGTAAATGTTATGACAGACTGGTTATAATGGGAAATGTTATGACAGACTGGTTATAATGGGAAATGTTATGACAGACTGGTTATAACGGTAAATGTTATGACAGACTGGTTATAACGGTAAATGTTATGACAGACTGGTTATAACGGTAAATGTTATGACAGACTGGTTATAACGGTAAATGTTATGACAGACTGGTTATAACGGTAAATGTTATGACAGACTGGTTATAACGGTAAATGTTATGACAGACTGGTTATAACGGTAAATGTTATGACAGACTGGTTATAACGGTAAATGTTATGACAGACTGGTTATAACGGTAAATGTTATGACAGACTGGTTATAACGGTAAATGTTATGACAGACTGGTTATAACGGTAAATGTTATGACAGACTGGTTATAACGGTAAATGTTATGACAGACTGGTTATAACGGTAAATGTTATGACAGACTGGTTATAATGGTAAATGTTATGACAGACTGGTATAACGTAAATGTTATGACAGACTGGTTATAATGGTAAATGTTATGACAGACTGGTTATAATGGTAAATGTTATGACAGACTGGTTATAATGGTAATGTTATGACAGACTGGTTATAACGGGAAATGTTATGACAGACTGGTTATAACGGTAAATGTTATGACAGACTGGTTATAACGGTAAATGTTATGACAGACTGGTTATAACGGTAAATGTTATGACAGACTGGTTATAACGGTAAATGTTATGACAGACTGGTTATAACGGTAAATGTTATGACAGACTGGTTATAACGGTAAATGTTATGACAGACTGGTTATAACGGTAAATGTTATGACAGACTGGTTATAATGGTAAATGTTATGACAGACTGGTATAACGTAAATGTTATGACAGACTGGTTATAATGGTAAATGTTATGACAGACTGGTTATAATGGTAAATGTTATGACAGGCTGGTTATAACGGTAAATGTTATGACAGACTGGTTATAACGGTAAATGTTATGACAGACTGGTTATAACGGTAAATGTTATGACAGACTGGTTATAACGGTAAATGTTATGACAGACTGGTTATAACGGTAAATGTTATGACAGACTGGTTATAACGGTAAATGTTATGACAGACTGGTTATAATGGTAAATGTTATGACAGACTGGTATAACGTAAATGTTATGACAGACTGGTTATAATGGTAAATGTTATGACAGACTGGTTATAATGGTAAATGTTATGACAGACTGGTTATAACGGTAAATGTTATGACAGACTGGTTATAATGGGAAATGTTATGACAGACTGGTTATAATGGTAAATGTTATGACAGACTGGTTATAATGGTAATGTTATGACAGACTGGTTATAACGGGAAATGTTATGACAGACTGGTTATAACGGTAAATGTTATGACAGACTGGTTATAACGGTAAATGTTATGACAGACTGGTTATAACGGTAAATGTTATGACAGACTGGTTATAACGGTAAATGTTATGACAGACTGGTTATAACGGTAAATGTTATGACAGACTGGTTATAACGGTAAATGTTATGACAGACTGGTTATAACGGTAAATGTTATGACAGACTGGTTATAATGGTAAATGTTATGACAGACTGGTATAACGTAAATGTTATGACAGACTGGTTATAATGGTAAATGTTATGACAGACTGGTTATAATGGTAAATGTTATGACAGACTGGTTATAACGGTAAATGTTATGACAGACTGGTTATAATGGTAAATGTTATGACAGACTGGTTATAATAGTAATGTTATGACAGACTGGTTATAACGGTAAATGTTATGACAGACAGACTGGTTATAACGGTAATGTTATGACAGACTGGTTATAATGGGAAATGTTATGACAGACTGGTTATAATGGTAAATGTTATGACAGACTGGTTATAACGGTAAATGTTATGACAGACTGGTTATAATGGGAAATGTTATGACAGACTGGTTATAATGGTAAATGTTATGACAGACTGGTTATAACGGTAAATGTTATAACAGACTGGTTATAATGTTAAATGTTATGACAGACTGGTTATAATGGTAAATGTTATGACAGGCTGGTTATAATGGGAAATGTTATGACAGACTGGTTATAACGGGAAATGTTATGACAGACTGGTTATAACGGTAAATGTTATGACAGACTGGTTATAACGGTAAATGTTATGACAGACTGGTTATAACGGTAAATGTTATGACAGACTGGTTATAATGGGAAATCTTATGACAGACTGGTTATAATGGTAAATGTTATGACAGACTGGTTATAACGGTAAATGTTATGACAGACTGGTTATAACGGTAAATGTTATGACAGACTGGTTATAACGGTAAATGTTATGACAGGCTGGTTATAATGGGAAATGTTATGACAGACTGGTTATAATGGGAAATCTTATGACAGACTGGTTATAACGGTAAATGTTATGACAGACTGGTTATAACGGTAAATGTTATGACAGACTGGTTATAACGGTAAATGTTATGACAGACTGGTTATAACGGTAAATGTTATGACAGACTGGTTATACTGGGAAATGTTATGACAGACTGGTTATAATGGGAAATGTTATGACAGACTGGTTATACTGGGAAATGTTATGACAGACTGGTTATAATGGGAAATGTTATGACAGACTGGTTATAACGGGAAATGTTATGACAGGCTGGTTATAACGGTAAATGTTATGACAGACTGGTTATACTGGGAAATGTTATGACAGACTGGTTATAATGGGAAATGTTATGACAGACTGGTTATAACGGTAAATGTTATGACAGACTGGTTATAACGGGAAATATTATGACAGACTGGTTATAATGGGAAATCTTATGACAGACTGGTTATAACGGGAAATGTTATGACAGACTGGTTATAATGGGAAATGTTATGACAGACTGGTTATACTGGGAAATGTTATGACAGACTGGTTATAATGGGAAATGTTATGACAGACTGGTTATACTGGGAAATGTTATGACAGACTGGTTATAACGGGAAATGTTATGACAGGCTGGTTATAACGGTAAATGTTATGACAGACTGGTTATAATGGGAAATGTTATGACAGACTGGTTATACTGGGAAATGTTATGACAGACTGGTTATAACGGTAAATGTTATGACAGACTGGTTATAATGGGAAATGTTATGACAGACTGGTTAAGACGCTGATGATTTAAAGGGCACGTCTGAAGTTAGTCATATTAAACTGCCCTGAATGGATCCCCATCAACGCCTCAGAGAAGGCGTTCTGGTCTAGGATCAGTTTAACAGGGGAACTTGTTCTTGTGAAAACATGTCCTGGTCTGAGGTGTTAAAACAGCGAGACAGTGTCAGTGAAAAGGCATACTATGTAACATCATTTCATATACGGCGTCTTCTGGCATTATTTAAGTGCCCCCAAAATCCCTGGTCAAATCAATAAAAACAAATATCTTATCATAGTTTGTTTTCAGACATTTTATTTAATTTGTTCTGATTTTGACTCCTGATTTTTACTTCTGTTTTTGACGTCTGTTTTTATTCCATAGTGTTAGCATTTTGATTGGTGCTCCCAAAGCTAACACCAGCCAACCGAACGTAATTGAAGGTGGATCTGTCTATTTCTGTCCCTGGAGCCAGAACCAATCAAATTGCAGCGTTGTCAACTTCGACGACCAAGGTAATACTTCCAGCTGAACGTCTTCCTTCAATGAGACGGTGTGATCGTGGAATGTGTGAAAAAAACACTAAACAATTTCTGTATTTATAAAAGTTATACAAAAAAAACAAATTTAGAGGCACACCTCTTTTCATGAGCTAACTGGACAAGATGACTCCAAGCTCATACATTGACAAACCTCTCAGTCAAGGCTCAGAGAATACACACCAACTGTGATCTGTTTTGATTTAAACCGTCCCTGTGAAGTTTCTCCTCTTGCGCTGAGAGGTGGCTAAGCTCTTTCTCCTCATTCCTCTTTTAAAAGCCCCCCCCGTTTAAGATAACGTCGACGTTAACCTCTGTGTCCACTACAGCCTCCAGTTTCGCCTCGTGGTGATTTCCTGGATATGAGGCTGAGATGAAGCTCAGTGCTGTTACTGTAATTACGGCAAAATCATGATGGGGTCAATGACCCCTGAGGAAACTGTTGGGCTGGCCCAAACTCTGGCCACCAGTGAAGCATTCAGAAACAGCATCAGATAAATCAGGAAGTGATAAGGCCCAGTGTTTGAGGATCAGGCGTGGTGCGTAATTGGGTCTACGAACACTACAGCGTTCGCTACGTGTAAACGAAATGGCCGCAAACATACTTTACGTTGAATTGCCTCACACGCACACGCATACACACAGACACATACACACATTGGATACGCCGACCGACCAGCATACACACAAACTTGACCCGCTCATTTCAGTGCAAATAAACAAACGTAAAAATTGTCTGTAGTAACATGGGAATACAAACGGCTGCACGTTTACATTCACAAACCTTCACACCGTGATATTTATATGTTAACCATCCAAACTTCAACACCAGGATGTTGATATGTTAACCAACCAAACTTTCACACCAGGATGTTGATATGTTAACCAACCAAACTTCTACCCCAGGATGTTGATATGTTAACCAACCAAACTTTCACACCGTCAAATTAATATGTTATTCAACCAAAATAATGGAACTGCCAATGTGACAATTGAGTTCGGGAATTTTTGTTTGAGCCTTTTTTCATAGACTGGATGTCTTTCAGTCATAAAATCAGACACATACCTTTTCTGTTTCCCATGCCGCTTTCAAGGGTCAAAGGGCAGCGTGTGTATAGACAAAGTCCAGACTTGAGTTGCCAATCCACGACATAAGACACAGAGCAGACCAGGGCATTGGTCAGCGAAGGTTAATGTCACTGTCTGCGAGGCGAACAAATGCATCAAACCCACATTGGCAATTTGACTGCATTAAAGGGATAGTCCACACAAATACACAAAACATTATGACCACAATGTTGATCTCCTAAAAAGGGCACACATCTCAAGGTCTGGGTAGATTAGATGGCAATCGAACAATCAGTTCTCATAGTCAACATGTTGCATGCATGAGAACAGCGGCAGGAGTTGACTTTGACCAGGGACACATTGTTACAGCCAGATGACTGGGTTAGAAAATTTGACATTACATATTTTCTGCTATTGCAATGTGTCAGTTAATTGAAAATCCAAACCAGGTTTCCAAATGAACACTACAGTATACAGAAACCCCTACAGCTACCCCGCTGGCTACCGGCCTGAAGAAGTAAAACAATGCTAACCGCTAAAGTCGATTTTAATATAGTTATACGAGTCACCCCGACTTGAAGAGGCAATTACTCGGTTCAGTTGCTTCCGACTGTAGATCCAGAATAACAGTCTGCTATTTAGGCAACATGTCAGGCAGGGAAGGCTTTTCCTCATCTGTGGTCATTCAGTTGACCTCATGTGTGGACCCAGAACTAAATCCTGTGTGTGCTCTGCTAGCCAGCTGCTCAATGTTTACATCCACACTTCTCTCAACATCAAACAGGGTCGACCCGGGGAGCACGGTGTGAAAAAGTCACATCGCACCCGGACTGTTGTGATTTGGTTTTAGCTCGTGAAGAAACAAACACATTTCCGACACATCCATTGTCTGGAATTAGGCTTGACTGGTCCCAGCTTTCGTTCAGTTTTTTACATTTATTTCATATGCATTTCCAAGTCCACATATGACCTTATGTCATCACTGGAACTACAAACGCGCTGGGGAAATTCAAAAATTGGGACACGGACCCTAAAAAAAAGTCTCGCTAAGCCATGCTACAGTTGGAGTGGGCTGCACTCCTGACTTACAATTGCAATTAGCGTAAAGACGCCTGACCTGCCCCAAAGAGGTTATACAGTGTGACAGGGCAGCCATTGACAACCTACTCCAACCTAAGATAATGCTTTATCAGTCCTTATTTGTTCTAATATGTCCGTTGTCGAATCATGTATGTGGCTGTTAGTAAATGATTACTGGAAGGACAGGATTACTCAAGTAGGCGTGGGCTGCAACAGCACCATAGTACAGACGTAACTTCTTTTTCTTCGCCTTGGTTTTAGGAAATCGCCCGGTCCACGTCAACGATGTCGACGTCCAGGTGGAATTCAAGTCCCATCAGTGGTTTGGGGCGACAGTGCGTTCCCATGGCAACACAGTCCTGGTAAGACACCGCAGGACGCATAGAGGAAATGGTCAAACGTGCGTCGTGGCGATTGGCGCCTGTAGAAATACTTAGGGATCACATCTAACAGAAATGGTCCCCACAGAGATATATACTATACATACCTTTTTTAAAGGTCACCAGAGTCTCTTAACTTCTAAGTGGTCATTCATGTGGAGTTGACTGTGTGTGGATGTATATCCCATTGGCAACTTCTGTGAGCAGTTGACCAGAAGTTGTCCCAGTCGAAAGGTCCTCACTCTGTGTGTCTGAAGTAAGCCCGTTAACCTCAGACTGCTGACCACTGCGAGGTTCTTCGGTTGATTTTACCTGGTCTAAGCACTCTCCTGAATGTGATCAAGGCTTGCGCCCCGAGGTACTACTGGAGAACGGAACATGACACCCCCTTCTCGGACGCCACAGGAACCTGCTTCCTCTCCGTGGACAGCCTCAAGACATTTGTGGAGTACGCCCCCTGTCGGACAGGTAAGCAAAACTGTAAAATAAATAAAAACGTGGTACAACGTGCAGCCAAATGTTTGCCTTAAGTAGTTATCACTTGAGATCTTACTGGAACATTCCTGTAAATGTATCTCAATGGAAGATTTGTATGCTCACATTCTGAGTATAAAGCCGTTGCTGGTTCAGTTGGGTTGTGAAACATCAATGTCTTCTGGTTCTCTTTTGTTTACCTCAGAGAGACACGGTCCTGCTGGACAGGGATACTGCCAGGGCGGCTTCAGTGCTGACTTCACCAAGGTGCATTGAAGAGAAGAAAGAGCACGTTAACGACAATCCAAAGATATTCTCTTCACAGTTTGTTTTAATCCTTTGTTTGTTCCAGGATGGGAAGGTTGTACTAGGAGGACCAGGAAGCTATTACTGGCAAGGTGAGGGCACTTTTGTATTTATTGTAGTATACCAGTGGGGACATACATTCTTGTGAGATTGGTTAATACACCCTTTGGACGAACAGAAAAGGATGAGAATGGAGGAGAGTCAGTTTGGGCAGTGTGAAGAGTCTCAGTAACATGGTGTCTAGTCAAGTTAGACTGAAGGGGATTCTAATTTGAGCATTTGATCACGTGCACTAACTAGCAAAGTGGTTTTATTTTGATTGTGGCGTTTAAAACAGAAGACTGTAACTGGACGGCTTGTTAAAGATATGTGGTTGTCTGTGCTGGTTTATTCATTTGATAATCCATGATTAGAATTAGAGTTGATGTTTAAACGTCATTAATGTTGAAAGCAAGATCTAACATCCATTTGTCCATATGGATTAGGGCTGTTTTGTTTCCTAACAGCATAGTACGCTGACACAAACACATATTGCTAGTTCCAATAACAGGATGTCGAAATAGCGCATGATGTCTTTAGCAGAACCCCCACCTCTGCCTCTTGACACTGGAAACTCCGACCCCTAAATATGTGTTCCTTATTTTAAATAGACGGATACATTAGGCTTGTTGTGTGTTGATAGGACACACCCACACACGGCTAACTCATATAATTGTAATTAATATATCGTAATCCCTGAACTCTGACCCCCGTTGCTCATCCGTGCCTCCGTGCAGGTCAGCTGATCTCCGCCAGCACAGAGGAAATCGTCAAGTCCTATTACCCGTCTTACTTCCTGCTCTCTGTTACCGGGCAGATTCAGACCGGGCAGGTGCAGGGTAGCTATGACGACAGTTACCTGGGTGAGACACAGAGTTCGATCACTGAATTCCGTTATTCATTTTGAATTCCTCACAATGTCCAATGTTGTAGTTTTATCTGACGTTGTTTGGTTATCAATCTCTCTCTCTGCAGGATACTCTGTGGCCAGTGGAGAGTTCAGTGGAGATGACGTTCAAGGTGAGGGTCATGTTTACACTGTCGACTCGCATCGCTGAGCTTTGGATTTGCTTACCTCCTCTGTTCTCTGAAATACACTATCTCTAATAGTAAACCCTCTTAAGTCCTCTGTTCTCTGAAATACACTATCTCTAATAGTAAACCCTCTTAAGTCCTCTGTTCTCTGAAATACACTATCTCTAATAGTAAACCCTCTTAAGTCCTCTGTTCTCTGAAATACACTATCTCTAATAGTAAACCCTCTTAAGTCCTCTGTTCTCTAAAATACACTATTTATAATAGTTAATCTAATCTATATTCTCCTGTTCTCTAGTGAGCATACACACTCTCACTAATCGTTCACTAGCTCATTTTCTCTGTAGTTAAGTACTAATATACTTATTTGCACTGATCATATGAGCTCTGTAATATTTGAGCACAGTGCCACTATGTAGTTGTTCTAGACATTCTAGTCTGTTGTGGTCACACTATATTGATGAACCTAGCCAGTATCAGGACGTGCAGTAAACAGTTTTTAACCTGTTGGGACCCTTTAGTGGCGTTGGTAGAACAGGCTGTACAGTAAACAATTTTGGGAGCCTGTAATTCATCAAGACAGAATATAAAAAGCATCTTTGCATTCATTCATTGCGCAATATGAATAAACGTGCATGCTTGCTTGGTTATTTTACAATGACAATAGTTATGGAATGTGAATGTTTTTAAAGCATTTACAATATCCCATAATTCTCAGGCACCTGCACTGATCAGACCTCAGCATTGGTTATGTTATGTTATGTCAAGACCATGTGTGATCCAATAGGAAAGGGCCTGGGCTCGGCTGATGTCTCCAAACACTTTCATTCTCATTTTCTGTCTTTACAGATTTCGTCACTGGAGTCCCCAAAGGTCTCATGCTGTATGGTTTAGTAAGGAACACCCCCCCCCCCGCATATTCAATATGGATACATTTGGTTTAAAATGAATGTCAATAGGGAAGAACAGCGTAGGGATGATGTATGGATGATGTAGGGATGACGAAAGAACAGCGAAGGGATGATGTATGGATGATGTAGGGATGACGAAAGAACAGCGTAGGGATGATGTATAGATGATGTAGGGATGACGAAAGAACAGCGTAGGGATGATGTATGGATGATGTAGGGATGACGAAAGAACAGCGTAGGGATGATGTATGGATGATGTAGGGATGACGAAAGAACAGCGTAGGGATGATGTATGGATGATGTAGGGATGACGAAAGAACAGCGTAGGGATGATGTATGGATGATGTAGGGATGACGAAAGGACAGCGTAGGGATGATGTAGGGATGACGAAAGAACAGCGTAGGGATGATGTATGGATGATGTAGGGATGACGAAAGAACAGCGTAGGGATGATGTATGGATGATGTAGGGATGACGAAAGAACAGCGTAGGGATGATGTATGGATGATGTAGGGATGACGAAAGAACAGCGTAGGGATGATGTATGGATGATGTAGGGATGACGAAAGAACAGCGTAGGGATGATGTATGGATGATGTAGGGATGACGAAAGAACAGCGTAGGGATGATGTATGGATGATGTAGGGATGATGGATGGATGCATTACTAATTCCTTATAGTATTTAAACCAATGTGTCAGAAACACCAGTGTCCTGCATCGTCTTGTTGTACTTCTTGTTGTTTTTCCAATCACAGTTGATAACCAGCAGGTATTCTTCTGAACCTTCCCCAATGCAGGTGTCCATACTGTGTGGAAAAGACCTGCGATCCATGCTGAACGTAACTGGAGAACAGGTCAGTGCACATCTGTTAAACAGCAAGAAGGCCTAGGCTGCATTGTTATATTGGCGCCACTATGTTAATATCCACGTATAGAAGGGAGGCCGAAGGAATTTGCCCTGGGGAGGTGACTCCTAGTCCCAGTCAGAGGTGAGCCAGCGTAAGGCTTTCTCCTCCATATGTTTTCAGTAAATCAGAAGCAAGACTCGGACTTGCTGGCACGCACACACACACGCACACGCGCACACACACACCCATACCACATGTATATATACATACATACATATACATACATACATACAGGTAAGAATACATATGCACACCAACACACATCAACACATGCAGACACACACACACACACACACACACACACACACACACACACACACACACTCAACATATTACAGCTGCAGGCTGACTCAAGTTTGAAAGACAGGATTTTCCTTGGGGGGTTTTGTGCTGAGTGGTTAAATATTACCACATGCTTGTGTCGATTGTACCAAAGCAACCCAAAAAGAAAAACCACAATGCGCATGTGTGCTTCCTGTTAAAGGGTTGTGTGGCCTGAGAAATGCTAACAGTTTAATCTGCACTGCTACGTGCTCCTAATGCACATGTGGTCATATCCATCGTTATCTTCTGACTGGACTGGGTGTTCTCATAAGGTGAACTGTCCTCCACTTGACTGTTTGGACCGCAGCGTCAACGTGGATAAACCACCAACTGAGAAAAGAAAACGTATTATGTAAGAGACCCGGGAGATGTGTGCATGGAGTTCAAAGTCTCGACGGTCGATTTAAATTCAGTGTTTTTAGTTTGCATGCCGGCTCCAAACTGAGAAAAAAAGTCTCAATCCAGTTTTCTGAATAGATAGCCAACTTCGATGGAAACACTGGAGAACTGTCAAAGGGAAAGGTGGCAGCCAAGATTCAAATCACAATATTTCTGTGCTTTTGGCTGTTCATTATGATATGTCATCTGAACAACTAGACATATTATGACGTTGATCTAACTGCTGCATTTCTATTGAACAATAATGCTGAGAATTAGTGGTCAGGCTCAAAACCGGATCTAGCAACTCAACGCAACACATGAACTATTAAACCAACAGTTCCGAACCTTGTGGCAACTAACGCACAGACTCTTAGAACCAGGGGCAGACCGGCGCCAGAAATCAGCTCCGGCATTTTGGCAACACCAAGTCGGGCCAACGCCTGAGCTAAAGCCGGGCCAATGGGGCCTTTACAATTTAGACGGGCCGACCAGATGATTGGTCACGATATTATTTCGATTTGTCAGCTTGATGTACATGTACACATGTCTGTGGTGAATAGTTACACACGTGTAAAACTCTAGACAATCTCTCGTCTCTGCCTGAGGATAGATATATTCACACATAGAAACACGAGAGTACCCACCCTGTCTCTCGTCTGTCTCTCCACTCCTGTTGAGATGCCTACAGCAGCTTGAGACTCCCGCCTCATACGGATCTCCACCCACCTCCTCAAGCCTCCTACGGATCTCCACCCACCTCCCCCCGCCTCCTCTTGGCTTTTTCCCGCCTTCCTCCACCCTGTCCCGGCGCTTATGTAGCAAACAGGAGCGCTGGCACTGAGCTTAGAGAAAACAGAGGGAAGAGAGAGAGAGAGACGTTTGGGGCTCTGATTAAAGAGGGAGGCATCTGGAGTCAAGGGGACGTGAGAGACAGAAATGGGGGAGGGAGCGAGGGAGCGAGGTAAACACAAATAAAGATGAAGAGAAAGGAGAGCTTCTGGGAGGAGAGGGGGTATCACAGAGCGAGGGAGAGAGGGAGAGAGGGAACGAGGAGGAATGAGATCGTGTGCCCTGCCGTCTGATTACAGACTACCTCCGTTTGCTCTAATGTCTTCCAGATGGGGTCCTATTTCGGCTACGCAGTGGCAGCGACGGACGTCAACAACGATGGGTGAGTGAGCTAGCAGGCAGAGAAAAGTAGAGAGCAATGAAAGGAAGCTGGGAGAAACGGAACAGAGAGAGAGTGAGAGAAAGAGAGAGAGAGGGAGAGAGAGAAAGAGAGAGTGAGAGAAAGAGAGTGAGAGAAAGAGTGAGAGCGAGAGGGAGATAGAGAGAGAGTGAGAGAAAGAGGGAGAGAGAGTGAGATAGAGCGTGAGAGAAAAAGAGTGAGAGAAAGAGAGAGAGTGAGAGAGAGAGGGGGGAAACATTTGAGCATTTTTTAAGTCTTGACGGACAGGGTGGTTCACAGTATTTCAGCTGAGGTCATAGTCATGTATTTCCTTGTATCGTGTCATAAAACCCAATATTGCACAGTAGCCACTCCCACATCCAGCCCGTCCTCTGCCTGGATGCGTCCCATTGGCCAATTTCACATCCCAATGAGTCATAGTCAGATGACAGAGAGTGACGGGGTGTTTTCAGAAGTATTCAGAATTTATATCTTACACATCGACCTTCACGCTAATACATTTCAGCGTCAGAGGCCTCGATTTTACCTGAGGTGCCCCCATCTCCTCCTCTTCCTTCACCTCCCTCTGTCCTCCTCCTCAGGCTGGACGACCTGGTCGTGGGAGCCCCCATGTTTATGCGCAGGGGTTCCGACGGGCTGCGCTGGGAGGAGGTGGGCCGCGTCTACGTGTATCTGCAGCGCCAGCCCCTGCGGTTCGAACAGGGTCAACCCGATCTGTCAGGGAGCCAGGTGTACGGACGGTTTGGGAGCTCCCTGGCACCGCTGGGAGACCTCGACCAGGACGGCTTTAACGGTGAGCATTACGGAAATACTCTGGCCCTACTGGGAACGCTGTTAAATGTGTTTCTCACCAGACAGGTGTGGTGTCAACCTATATTTACTATATGCACTCGGCGGCACCTTCGTTAGGTTCACCTTGGTAGTTCACCTCGGGTCGGACCCCATTCCTTCAGAACTGCCTTCATTTGTGTGTGGAAGAGATTCAACAAGGTGCTGGAAACATTACGTGAGCTTGGCGTTATGGCGCGCTATCCTGCAGGAAGTAGCCATTAGATGATGGTTAGACTGTGGTCATAGAGGGATGACCGTGGTCGCGCAACAACACACAAATAGGCTGTGGTGTTTAAACCATGCTGACTTGGTATCCGCGGGCCCAAAGTGTGCGAAGAAAATGTTGTGCCATCAGAGATCTTCTGCATGCCTTTGATGGAACAACTGTTTATATGAGTTACTGTAGCCTTTCTCTCAGCTTGAACCAGTCTGGCCGTTCTTCTCTGATCTCTGCCATCAACAAGACATTTTCAAAGTCACTTAAATCATCTTTCTTCCTCATTCTGATACTCGGTCTGATGGTTGGAACTTCAGCCGATCGTCTGGACCATGTCTTTATGCCTAAATGCATTGAGTTGCTGGCTGATTGGCTGATCAGATATTCGGGTTAACGAGCGGGATAAGGTGTACCTAATGAAGTGGCCGGGGATTGTATGTACACTGTATATATATATATAAAGAGGACGTCTGTTATTTCCTGTCAATAATGGCTCATTGGTTGATTATCTCAGACATCGCTATTGGCTGTCCCTTTGGTGGAGACGACCAACAGGGATTGGTCTTTATCTATAACGGACATGTCAGCGGAATAAGGGACACGCCCACCCAGACACTAGCTGGCCAATGGGCTGTCGGTGCCTTTCCTGCCAGTTTTGGCTTCGCCCTTCGCGGAAACACAGACGTGGACCAGAATGGCTACCCAGGTTAAACCATTTAAGCAATTAATTATTCATGTTTGAATACTGTTAATCTCACTCATTAGTGTTAATATTGGCTTGGTCTTTGTTCAGATCTTCTCATAGGTGCTTTTGGGGTAGACAATGCTGTTCTATACAGGTATCACTCCTCACTCAATCTTGATTGGTTCATTGTGCATGTCAATTAACTAGCCGGCCAATCCAATATTCCGCCCATAATTAGTGACATTTGTGCCATTTGAATGACCTTTTTTTTTTTGAATGACCTTTCACAATGTGTCGGTATTTCTCTCCTAGGGCTCGGCCTATTGTCAATGCCAGTGCTTCGCTCACGGTGCATCCGACCATGATCAACCCAGAAGAGAAGAATTGTCTGGTATCCAATGGCAACGTTACCGTCTCCGTGTCTTGGTAAACGCTTGTTACTTCTGACCCGATTGTCGGACATTCCGTGGGTAGACTGAGGCAGCTGGGGTTTGTGACGTCGAAATAACTTGCGTCTTAAACCCGCCAATTGCAAGCGGGGAAAGTCTCAGGAAGGAGCCTGGGCCGTAACACTGAGGGAAAACATTCGTACTGCGTTTGACAAGCCTTTCCATTCTCAACTCCAACGCTAGTTCGGGGCTGGGTAATTATTAATAAAAAAAAAACGAAACAATCCTTCCATAGTGACCAGTAAAACGTCAAGCATCATGAAAGACGTCAGTGTCTACTGGCTCTTCGTGTCCAACAGCGACGCAGCACAACTTCCTCATGTTGATGTTCTGGTGTTGATGGTCCATGTTGCTAGGAGACGTGGTTGGAGGACTAGGGGTCTGGCAGAGTGGACGGAGGAAAGGGTGGGGAGGGGCCTGGCAAGCTGATCACTACTGGGTGGGGTGCACACACACGCACACACACACATTTACAGAAAAACACATGGATGCACACACGTAATGAAAAAGCACACGCCAAAGTATGGTCCATTTCTTATAAATGGGAGCGAGTGGAGTGAATACAGACTGCGTATGCATGTAACGGATCAGCCTGTTCCCAGACCAGCTCAGGCGTTTGGCTACATCATGTTCCGCCAGACAGACAACTCAGACGGGCTTGTGGGAGAACCAGAACAGACCGGGCTAGTTCTCACAAACACACAGTGCGTTTACATTCACATTATTGGGTGAACTGAACGCGCGGGTCCGATCGATAGAGAGTGTTATTGTCAAACACCACTACGTGTTTCCAGAGCGTTCTGACGTTTTCCAGAATATTCTGACTTTTTCCCCCTGTCTCTCTCCCTCTCCCTCTCCCTCACTCTCTCCCTCTCTGTCTCTTTCTCTCTCTCTCTCTCTCTGTCCCTCTCTCTCTCTCTCTCTGTCTCTCTCTCTCTCTCCCTCTCTGTCTCTTTCTCTCTCTCTCTGTCTCTCTCTCTCCCTCTCCCTCTCCCTCTCTCTCCTTGTTCTATCCAGTGTCAACCTGAGTTTCTGCCTGTCGGCGAACGGGAAGCACCTCCCCGCTGATCTAGGTGAGCCCCGGGTTTTCTTTCAGAAAGCCCCACCCCCCCACACACACAGCTGTTTCACATTATACTTCCCTTAGTGTGGCCGTAAATATGCCCACACTCCCTGCTCTCTATTTAGCAGTTAAGACCGAGATAAAAGGACGACCCTGAAAGTGGAGGGAAAGCACTGTGTGTGTGTGTGTGTGTTTATGTGTCAGTGCACGAGTCTGTGGTCATGTGTTTGTATCTTTGTCCGCATGAGGCAATGGGAGTTTGGAGTGTGTGTTGTGTCAGTGTGTTTTGTGTGTGTACTGTTAGTGTGTGTTAGTGGGTGTTGTGCTAGTGTGTGTTGTGTTAGTGTGTGTTAGTGTGTGTTGTGTTAGTGTGTGTTAGTGTGTGTTAGTGTGTGTTCTGTTAGTGTGTGTTGTGTTAGTGTGTGTTCTGTTAGTGTGTGTTCTGTTAGTGTGTGTTGTGTTAGTGTGTGTTGTGTTAGTGTGTGTGTGTGCATTATGCCACGCCAGATACCTGTTTCTTTCAACAGGTTTGATGTGATGTTAAATTACGTGTTTATGTTTGTGTGTTGGCTGTGTGTGTGTTTGCTGTGTGTGTGTGTGTTTGCTGTGTGTGTGTGCGTGTGTGTGTTTGCTGTGCAGGCTTCTTGGTGGATGTGCAGTTGGATGTTCTCAAACCGACCCAGAAGGAGTCTGCTGTGCGGAGAACTCTGTTCCTAGAGAGCCAACAGTCCAGCTTGCTAAAGAACATCACCATGGCGAGCAGTGGGCACACCTGTTACCATGCCAACATCTACCTGCGCGTATGTCCGTCAAATAAAAACACTAAGAGATGCTCTGAGACGTATTGCACCACTTCTTATAAAGCCCAGGCATGCGTATAACAAGATAAGGCATCGTACTGGCATTCAGTGATTAGACGTTTTCAAAGACATGTTAAGAAAATCCCTGTTTCTTGTAACGACGTCACCATATCATCTGGCCCTTGGCGACGACTCTCTCTTAGTAACAGGGATCTATATAGGCGTCACAACGATGCTGTTGTATTGGAAAAGTCTTCGATGATTATCTGACATGTCTGGTGGGGTTCGCTAGCTCTGGAATAGATCAAACGCATGGATCAGCTGACGGTCTCTGAGGAAGCAAAGACTGCCAGGAAGAGTCTGATTTACAGGAGATTGATCAGAAACATTTTTTTTTACTATAATGTGGAAGTTCTACTCGAGGCAAAGTCCTGTCTCCGGTTGCTAAACAAAATGAGAAGTTAAGATTCATTGGGACCTTGATTAAGTTCCCCTTGGTCCTGCCTTTGTCCTCTTTGATCAGTCCTGTTTACAATCCGCGAGTAAACAAAAAGATAGGTTAACGTTCAACGCGTCATACAGATGAGTCATTTAAACGCCGATTCGGTTCCTCATAATCATGCCTTGGCTTGTCTTCTGCCTTCCGTGTGTGTTACAGAGCGAAGGGGAGTTCCGCGATAAACTTTCCCCAATCTACGTCAGCCTCAACTTCAGCCTGGACCCTCAGTCTCCCCTGGACCAGCACGGCCTGAGACCCGTTCTGAACCACCAGGCGACACAGCTTATAGAGCAGAAGGTATATACTTACTATGCGGGTTTGATTAAATGCAAACATTTGAAGGCTCTGTCACAAAGCGAAAGCACCGCTGGGCTGCTCTCAAGTGATATGGTGTCTTGGTCCAGTTCTAGGGTAAAACCCTCAGGGATTGGGGGAGAGGGGACGGAGGGACGGGATTAGTGAAAAGTGGGAGGCGCTGCAGAATACAGAGGGAGAAATGACAGCTCGTTCTGGGAGGGGCTCTGAGGTCGGCCATCTGTTCGTGGTTTATGTTTGTTTCAACAGTGCCTGCTATGTAGAACGCAGGCCAGGCAGGCCTAAAGCACGTGCATGTGTTTATATATACGGAGTGTGCCGTGTGTATGTGTGTGTGTTGTGGTGGTGTGTGTGTGTGCGCGTATACGTGCGTGCCACTTGCTTTTGGCAAACAAACGCACATTACCAGAGCAGCCTTTGGGAACAGCTTGGACTTTCCGTGCTTACGTCGTTAAACTTTTATACAGTCTCCCTCTGCGTTCTTCGCAACTCCGAATTCTGGACAGCATGTCTTCTTCTTCCTCGTAACACCCACTTCGGCCCGATGGAGGTCGTGCGAGGTTACGCCGGTCCTCGTACGCCCCTCTCAGTCTCGTAAACCGGACTCGCAGGAAGACTGGCCCAGGGAACTGAGCGACGACACTGGAGTCGTTAAATGGGCAATTGCCATGGAGACGGTTGAGCGAGCGGTTGCCGCACCGACTATGCACTCGCGCGGTATTCCTGTCAGGGCCTAATGTCATCCACCTGGTGCTGCTGGGACGGGCTAGCGGCGTAACAATGGGCTCATAGTACACGGGGCAGCAGCCGTGTCTGAGACAGAGGGGGAGGGAGGGCAGCGAGACAGGAATGACTGAGGGATGAGAGAGGGATGACTGAGGGGGAGGGAGGAATGTGAGAGGGATGAGAGAGGGATGAGAGGAATGACTGAAGGATGACTGAGAGATGAGAGAGGAATGACTGAGGGAGGAGAGAGGGATGACTGAAGGATGACTGAGGGATGACAGGGGGAGGGAGGAATGACTGATGGATGAGAGGAATGAGAGAGGGATGAAAGGGGAAAGGAAACCCAAGGATAATCCGATCATCTAATTACACGACAATGTGGTTAGCACAGCCACCAGTCACCAAGCAGTGCAAGTACTTATTTCTTTTCCTCCCCAATCTCTTCTAATCACTATTTGTCTTTGTTGAACACCCTTCCTCGTCTTATACAATATGCATTTATTATTGTTGGATCAGAATGAGTTATGTCATCTTCTCTCTCTCCATCCAGGCCCAGATTCAGTTGGACTGTGGGGAAGACAACATCTGTGTACCTGACCTCAAACTGTCCGTATACGGGTGAGTTTGAGAGCCGGGTGTCCCCTCACTCACAATTCCCTCTTGAACATCTTCAGACGTATTGCTTGCACAACCCAAATGAAACCGGGAGAGATTCACAGTTACCTTTCATTCACAAAACAATGTTATGGGTGTATTTACTTTTGTGAGACATTGTACATAGATTTTCAACTGATGTAACTATGTAATGTGTAATATTTCTCAATGCTGCGAGCTGAACAGAGTGAAACAGTGTGCTGCTGTAATGTGTAATTTGGATTTGACTTAATGAGGTAAGAAGCAGAATCTCATTAGAAAGCAAACCTTCCTTTTATTTGGGCCCTGGTGTTGCTTGTGAGTCATAATAAGGTCAACTCCAGGGCAGACTGGAAACCTAAGGACCACTGGAGAAAGCGAATAATACAGACGTTCAATTGAGCTTATGGGTAAATGTGTGTCTGCGCAGTGTCAGTCTACCTGGTCGTTACCAAATGTTTTTTTTTATTCAAAGCCTTCATTTATTTCATGTCAAAGCCTCAGGAAATGTTTACAACTCTTTGATTGAAGAAATGTGCTAGTATTCCCAGGTGGGTAAGAGAATGTTTGGGTTTTTCTGCTCGTATCCTCACAACCTATGGCCTAGTCGGTAATTTATAGTTAACTGTTGTTGTTTGAGCGTGGAGAACAGCAGAGTACGGCAAACTATTGGCTGAATGTAACAAGAGATGGCATTCACACAGGTCCAAATCTCCGGCTCCTTCCTCTGTCCTGTCTTGACTAGTGTGTAGCACAACTTCTCCATGTGATTTTTATTATCGGAAGAACACGATCAGGTTAAGAGTTTCCCCCGGCGTCCGACGACTGGGGACTTTTTGTTTTCATTTTCCACGGGACCCAAGTCGGTCAGAAGTGCATCGATGACTCGGCACTTTCGCTCGGCCGCGGTTTTCGCGACCTCCGTTGAAATGGAGACACGCGGAGCTTGTTTTCTAGGCCTTCAATTGTGACGCCTTCCAGAGAATTCCTGGGCACAAGGCTTTTCTGTGGTCTGGGCCTTGGTGCTGGAGTATAGATGTGGTCCCGCGTCCCGTGTGTTTCAGTAAACGGGCCTCGCCCTAATTGGAACCATATGTGTGGTCCGGTATCGGGGGTCAATGTGTCTAGACCTCTGGTGGGAGGAGGTGGGTGATTCGCATAACGACACAGGGACAAGGCCTGCCCTTAACATTCAAACACTTCTCTCACTCTCTCTTTCTCACTTTCTTCTCTCTCTCTTTCTGGTCAATAGCCAGCATGAATTTTTACCTCCGATCTGATGTATAGGACTGGGAGCGTTGCAGTTGATTTATCACCACACAGAAAACTCTGTACGCAGAAGTGTTAGTTTCTGGTGGTGGTGGGGGCAGCAGGTTTCCTGAACAAATCATTGTGATTTCATGTGGTTCGTGTTCCAAGTCGAAACCGGAGCGATATGTATCAAGAGCAAACCCACCGGAGAGGAGATAAAAAGGACTGTGATAATAACTCCTTGTGAGACACGGAACCTTGCGTTTAAAAAAAGAAAGTGCTTTTAAAACAACGCTGGATAGAGAATAATGGAGAATAAAGCAGTGAATCGCCCTACGTGAGTAACTTGGGCATCCTGAAAAACAAACAGAATTAAATCAAATCCTCCGGTCAGGTCATCTTCAGAGCAGCACCACACACCCTCCAGTACGTGAATCACAGGCTGGACCCGGACCCAAAACAGGGTCATTACGGACCACGGGTGCAAATTAATCAGGATTGGACTCTTGATCTGAAGGTTAAACTGTACATGGAAATGTGTAGATTCTGGGGAAACCTTTTTTTTCAAACTGTGGATGGTTTCTTTCCTCGACGAGGCGTTAGCAATTTTAACAGTTTGGGATTGCAAGGTCGCGGGTTTGTAAAGATACAAATTAATTAGAAAATCCCTCAACACATGGCCCCTGTGTGGTTACATCTTTTCATAGTGTGTGTTTGACTACTCTGCTCTAGATTATAGATATAGATACTGTGACAGCGTGTCATTTGTGTTTTGCATCGAGAACGCTTTCCTGTCAGACAACTTTCCAAAGAAGGTGCCTTATTGGATTTCTGGTAAACATAAACAAAATGTGTTGAAACTAAATTCTGAATCCCCCATCAAATCAACAAATGTCTCAATCGGTTCAGGGACTTCTTTATGTCGAAACAACCGTTCGATTCTGATTGTTTGACCTCGCGGTTGTATTTTCTTGTGGTTTCCATAGCGACAGGACGGAGGTGTACCTGGGTGACGTGAACTCCCTGACCCTGACCTTCAATGCCAGGAACGAGGGAGAGGGCGGGGCCTACGAGGCGGAGCTTTACGTCTTGCTCCCCCCCGAGGCAGACTACAGTGGTATCGCCCGGAACAACGCGGTGAGGGAGCAACCAACTGTCCCGCCCCTTTAAGGGGTCGATCCCATTCATGTCCCCAATGGATCTGACAGAAGATAATAAAGAGGCATAAACGCTAATGCTGATGCATACATGCAGGAAACGGAGAAAAAAACAAGACATGATTCAAAAACAATTATCAATGTTGTGATCACACCAATGATTACTTACTTTATGTTACTTTTCGAGCCGAAGGGGCGTCCATGAGGATGTCATCTGTAAACTGCCTGAAACCTCTGGGATCGTTCTTAAAGGTTGTCAAATGTAACTGACGTGAATCGAGTCGAGTCGGATTTCAGGCCGGGTGTTTGTAAAGGCACTTTGTGACGACGCCTGTCGTAAAAAGTGCTTCATGGAATAAATACAATTGATCGATTGATGTATTGCCGTCTCTCTCCATGTTTCCTCTCCAACAAGCAGAGCCTGACTCAGTGGACCTGTAGCTACGAGGCCGAGAACCAGACCCGCTATCTGCTCTGTGACCTGGGAAACCCCATGAAGTCCGGCACGACTGTGAGTGCACCGGGACAGACAAACGGTCTTCTACAATTCAGACCCTGTCTTTAATTTAACGCGATGTTAAGAGAACTTTTAGCGGTGTCTAGTTTTGACTCCATTTCTGTGGCCCATACAGTGCCATACAGATGTTTATGACAGACTTTATTTCAGACAAATAAGCAGTTCATTTTTCCCCGATGTGACTCTTTTCTCCACAGTTTTGGGCAGGCCTACGTTTCACTGTACCCCGCCTGGAAGACACCCACAGAACAGTGCAGTTTGAGCTCCAGATACGCAGGTAAAGCAAAGCCACAGTGTCCACATGGGCCGTGCCTGTATTCATTCAACAACATTACAGTGTATAGTAGTTCTGCCATGTAAAAGCTCTCCTGACTGAGCAAAGGATATGGTTGGAGAATGGTTAGTTAAAGGTTTTGGACAGGTACATTTCTACAGTTATCAATCATTGACAGTAGATGTCACAGTTCAAAGTATTCTGGTTCTCTGTTCGTTCTCCACTCAGTCCAAATTAAGTATTCTGGTTCTCTGTGTGTTCTCCACTCAGTAAAAATGAGAACAACTCAGAGAGTGACGTAAAGCGCTTTGATCTGGAGGTGGCTGTGGTTGCAGGTGTCCTTCTACAGGGGTGAGTCAACATGGACAAATAGATGCTTTACTAAACTATCTAGCTATCAATCTATTGTTCTTCAGTGACGGTTGAAAAAATAACAGTTGAAAAAATAACAGTTGAGGTAAATACAGTTGAAAAAATAACAGTTGAGGTAATTACAGTTGAAAAAATAACAGTTGAGGTAATTACAGTTGAAAAAATAACAGTTGAGGTAATTACAGTTGAAAAAATAACAGTTGAGGTAATTACAGTTGAAAAAATAACAGTTGAGGTAATTACAGTTGAAAAAATAACAGTTGAGGTAATTACAGTTGAAAAAATAACAGTTGAAAAAATAACAGTTGAGGTAATGACAGTTGAGGTAATGACAGTTGAGGTAATGACAGTTGAAGTAATGACAGTTGAAATGATGCTTCAGTACCTTCATTTGTCTACACTTCTTCCTCTCCTCTCCCGCCGTGAATCTCGCTGCATCTCGAATGAAGCGTATCTCGCCCGGACAAACTCCTCTTCCCTCCGCCAAACTGGAAGATGAGCCACAGCTTGCAGGAGGAGCAGGACGTTGGCCCGGAGATTCTGCATGTTTACGAGGTACTCAACGCTTGTCCCTGAAGTTGATTTCCTTAAGTGTAGTCAAGTGGAGCTGCAGGTTCTGAGGGTTGAACTAAGACTGGATGACAGTCTGAGATTTACGTTACAGTATGTGGACACGGACAGGTTCTCTCTCTCACTCCTTATCTCTCTCTTTCTGTCACTGCACATCACTCTTTCTATCTCTCTCTCTCTGCCTCACTCTCCTTCTCTCTCCCTTCCTCGCAATCCCTTTCTCACTGTCACTCACTCTTTCTCTCTCTCCCTCCCTCGCTATGTCTCTGTCCCTCTCTCTTACCGTCTCTCTCTCTTCCCCACTATTTCTCTCTTCCCCTCTCACTCCCTCCCTCTCTTCTCTCTCCCTCTCTCTCCTCCTCACACTTTCTCTCTCCTCTCTCTTCCCCTCTCTCTCTCCCCCTCCCCCTTCTCTCTCTCCCTCTCTTCTCTCTCCACCCTCTCTCTTCCCCTCTCTCTCTCCCCCTCACCCCTCTCTCTCTCCCTCTCTTCTCTCTGTATTAGTTAACAAACACCGGGCCCAGTATGATCAGTGATACAGTGCTGGAGCTCCGATGTCCCCTGAGAGTTCAGGGCCACGTCCTCCTGTACCCCCTGGAGGTCATCACTCAAGGACCCCTGAACTGCACGTCCAACCACACACTCAACGCACTGAAACTGAAGGTGAGGAAGCGTTTCCAGATGCTGACGTCAATGACCACATGAGTGTGTTGTGTGTGTGTAAGAGCATACAGGCTCATTTGGAGCATTCTGTGTGTGTGTGTCGTCAGCTCCAGCCTCCTGCACCAGAGAAGGTTTCCTCCTTCCTGGTGACCAGTCCGGAACACCATGTGCACAGGAGAGAGGTCAACCGAGATCCCCTGGCTGAGAGAGACAACCTGGTGAGAGACCGGTGTCTGTCTGTTGATCTGTGTATGTCTCTGTATCTCTCTCTTTCTGTGTCAGTTTTGTTGTGTTTGTCTGTGTGTTTATGTCTGTGTGTGTAACTCTATCTCTATCTTTCTGTGTCAGTCTGTATGGCTGTGTGTTTATGTCTGTGTGTGTGTCATTCTGTGTGTGTCTGTGTGTGTGTAACTGTCTGTCTGCTCTGGCCATATTGTTATGTTTAGGCCAAAAGTTACATTTCGGAGACGTTTTCCCTCGTTTTCCCCCTTCGTTTTCACTGCGCACACACACACACACACACACACACACACACACACACATACATTCTAGACAGACACTCAAGGTCTGTTGACTTTAAAACTGCCGATGAGGCCGTAGTCCGTGGTCTGAGAACAGAGAGGTTTGAGAGCCTAGTTGTAATAATCACCATCGCATGTTGTTCACAAGGTGGGTTCACAAGGTGGGTAACACCAGTTTGCTGGTTATTGGCCATGCCAAAAGTCTTCATCCAAGTCAAAAGCTATTCACATTTTATCTTTATGTTTCCCATCGTAAATGCCGTCTGTTTTTTATGCCTTAACGACAACCTCATGAGCTGAGTTACCACAACGAGAAATCTCTCGGAGCCTTCCGTGGATTTTCTCAAATACCACAAAGGAATAACTGAAAAATAAATCCTTCTGCCTATGAGGATATCTGTCATAATAACATCTGCTCATAATCATTAGTTCGGAAGAATTATTTTATGTGAAATAAATGTCCTCCAAAACAGATGTTCTTGTTGTCCCACATTTCTAACCATATTATTAAGTCATTATTGATTCATCAATCATCTAGTGTCCTGTCACCTTTAGAATAATGGACCAATAGAAACAACTCTTACTTTCATCCTCACCCAATCACCTAGTGTCCTGTCACCTTTAGAATAATGGACCAATAGAAACAACTCTTACTTTCATCCTCACCCAATCATCTAGTGTCCTGTCACCTTTAGAATAATGGACCAATAGAAACAACTCTTACTTTCATCCTCACCCAATCACCTAGTGTCCTGTCACCTTTAGAATAATGGACCAATAGAAACAACTCTTACTTTCATCCTCACCCAATCACCTAGTGTCCTGTCACCTTTAGAATAATGGACCAATAGAAACAACTCTTACTTTCATCCTCACCCAATCACCTAGTGTCCTGTCACCTTTAGAATAATGGACCAATAGAAACAACTCTTACTTTCATCCTCACCCAATCATCTAGTGTCCTGTCACCTTTAGAATAATGGACCAATAGAAACAACTCTTACTTTCATCCTCACCCAATCACCTAGTGTCCTGTCACCTTTAGAATAATGGACCAATAGAAACAACTCTTACTTTCATCCTCACCCAATCACCTAGTGTCCTTTCACTTATAGAATTGCGGACCAATAGAAACAACTCTTACTTTCATCCTCACCCAATCACCTAGTGTCCTGTCACCTTTAGAATAATGGACCAATAGAAACAACTCTTACTTTCATCCTCACCCAATCATCTAGTGTCCTGTCACCTTTAGAATAATGGACCAATAGAAACAACTCTTACTTTCATCCTCACCCAATCACCTAGTGTCCTGTCACCTTTAGAATAATGGACCAATAGAAACAACTCTTACTTTCATCCTCACCCAATCATCTAGTGTCCTGTCACCTTTAGAATAATGGACCAATAGAAACAACTCTTACTTTCATCCTCACCCAATCACCTAGTGTCCTTTCACTTATAGAATAGCGGACCAATAGAAACAACTCTTACTTTCATCCTCACCCAATCATCTAGTGTCCTGTCACCTTTAGAATAATGGACCAATAGAAACAACTCTTACTTTCATCCTCACCCAATCATCTAGTGTCCTGTCACCTTTAGAATAATGGACCAATAGAAACAACTCTTACTTTCATCCTCACCCAATCACCTAGTGTCCTGTCACTTATAGAATAATGGACCAATAGAAACAACTCTTACTTTCAAAACAAAAAATATAGCATGTAAGCATGTCTTTCTTCAACCAACGTCTTAAACATCCATTATACAAGTTGCATTAACAGTTAGGAGTTATCCTACATATCGCCGTCACTGATGACACAGGTTCAATTCCACCTCTCGCCCACAATAACAGATAACAGATAACTATGACTGTGTAGGAACACCTTGTGTCAAACAGATGGGAGGAGGTCCATCTACTGTATCTGCGTCATGACAACATCGGTTTCAGTATGGCAGCGTCATTGAGACCCTTCTCCAGGTTCCCTCCTGACGACACAGTACGGGAGGCGATCACATGACCCTCAGCAGGGATCGGCCAATGACGATGTTGGTCCTATGTTAAACTGACAGGCGCCGCCATTAGCGATGCCCATTCTAGACGAGGTCTCCTCCCAGTTTAGTCCTCTAACCTTCTCTATGCTCTATTCCTTCTGCCTAGTCGTGTTCTACATCTGAGTGCTGGACACTAAGCTGTCAAGTTGGGTTATTGAAGAGGGGTGACAGTGTCCTTCTGACAGTTCGTTCGCGTATCTGGGCCGAGACCTTCATGGAAGTGAGAGAACCTCATTTGAATACTTTATGTACACTGTGTGGTACAATGTCGCCCTCTACAGGTAGCGAATGTATTCACATTTCACTAAAAGGCACATTGTTTTTAAATCACTTGCAATGTTTGTCTCAGTTATTTTTGAATGCTCTAACTCTTTCATTGGACGAACGCCACAGAGGCCGAACAAGCAGTATGTGCTTGAGTGCGCCGTTCGATATGAAGTGAAGAAAATGCCCTACGCCATCGCACCCAAACTCAAACCCAGTGGATCCAAGAAGGCAAGCGCTCTGTTGTTCCCCTATATTTTATAATATGTCAGTTCATCTTCATCGTGTCGATGCTTTAAGACAGTCTTGTCTTCGTAAATACAATTTGGACACTTGCACATATGTTTAAATTATGTCTCCGAATATGTAAACATCATAAATATCGTCCTACTCGGTGAAATATTAAGAATGCGTTTATTTCTCGTTGCCATGGCGTTGTAGATCTTAACGACAGTGCTGTGGAACAAGTCTGACAGTCAGTACAGAGTCCCTCTGTGGATTATCATCCTGGCCGCCCTGGCCGGGCTCCTTCTCCTCTCTCTGCTCATATATGTCCTCTACAAGGTAAGGCTCGCCGTGATGACGTCACGTGAAGGACACTACAGCCAGCATTAAAAAGGACACATATTTAACGTCACGTAGGTGTCCTTTTCTTAACGTAACTGTTGCCTTTGTCCGCGTGTCTTGTTCCACCCTTCCAGCTGGGCTTCTTCAAGAGAGCCGACCCCTATGGCACAGCGATGGAGAAAGCTCAACTCAAACCCCAGGCTTCTTCCGAAGCCTAAAATATGGACCGTCTCTTGATGTTGTTTAAGAAAACTGGAAAATAATAACATTGGCCTCAAGTTGTAACTCCTCATGAACTGTGTAATCGTTATTATTTCCTCATGAAGGGAGTTGACGTCTGTACAATGTTTGCCACTGGATCGCCGATGGATCGCCACTGGTATTCAGCCTGATACTGCACTGAACTGCTGATGCAGGGAAATACTTAAGATATCTAGATCACACCACGGGAACAATCCTCACATCAGTTTGCATAAGGTTGAATGGAAGATAAAGTCTTTGAAGTCCTGCTTTTAATTATGTCTAGCAGCAACCCTGGCAGAGAATTGCTGGGGGGAATTAATCAAACATTAAACGTCAGTCAGATACTACAAATTGCCTTATTTTGGTCTAAAAAGGTTAACAATTTGACATAAACTAATAATTTATCTCCAATGTTCGTGTTATATTTCCAATAAACCTTGGCTAAGTTCTGCCAATTAACAGCTCTTAGTCGTGATATATTTGCGATATACCACAACCCCTCGTGGTTTATTGCTAAAGTATGTTAACATCTGGGCTAACACAGGCTGACATTCCATGGTTTGTTGCCTGTTGGCACAAGTAGATACAAATGGGCTTGGTAGCTGTTTAAATCATATATTTTAGCCAACACATTTCATTTTTCTTGTACTTCCTGAAGCCTTGCTATTATGTTGTTATGCGACTTTTACCACATTTTTAAATACAGCACTAAAGCTTCGGATAATTGTCTCAGTGGAAGGATATAACCACAAATCCACTGATCTGAGTATTTATATCATTTTTTCGTGCATTCATCAAAGGTATCTCAGTCATGCTTAAATACATGATTTGTTTGTCTCGAGACAAAAAAGCAAAGTTGTACATTTATAATTGTATCATTGAAGAGTGTGTAGAACTGCAATGGATTTAAGTTTTTCTGTAAAACTATTCTCTCCCATGTTGGGAGCGGCCGTTTTCTAATTTGATTTGTCATGAAAGACTGAAATAAAATTATAACATGATCAGACCCAAGTGCTTTTGAGATGATTCCTGTTAATGTACACCTACTGCTGCTATTAAAAAAGTGCAACAGACAGACCCCCCCCCCTCCCCTAAAAAACCCCACATTGAATTCACTCCACTCACATTATCACCCTTATTGAAAGTACCAAACGCCTTGAAAAATATTGAACTCTGTCTCGGACTTATCGCCACATATCCTCAACACAGTCAAAATTACGTGTGCAGTTGGTTGTTTGGGGAGTGGGACACTGCTCTCTCAGTTTTAATGGGCTAGAAATTACAGTCCCTCTTGTTTTGTCTTTCAAACCAGTGCTTGTGTTTCCAATGTCGTTCTTTTGAGCTGAAAACAGATATCAGATGATCATGTGACCGGAGAGATGTACTCTATATTCCCAATAAAGCTGTCGGTCGTGGTTGCAAAGTCCAAAATAGATACCAATGGGTCGAACACAAATTGCAGTTTATCAGCCTTGGCAAACATTACAGTTCCTTATCCTGTAATAAAACCTGTACTAATTAAAGTCATCCACGACCACAGAGGGCGCTGTTGCTCAGAATTCGACTGTAATTGAAGCCTAAAACTGCACAGGTTTTAAACTGAACCCGCTATCTGGTGTGATCCCACATTAAGACACCTTGGAAATTCGCAAATACCAGGAGAGAACTGCCGAACAAACACATCTCCCCACATGTATCGTCTATAAAACCCAAGTTTACACTGTTAAAGTAGCTCCGTATACTGTTTATAAAAAACAAACAAGCACAAACCTTCCAGTGACCGCGATCTTAAAATTAATTTCGTCGTTAATGTCGTTTACACTCCTGCTTCCCAGCTGGTCATGAAGGCAGCCTTGTAGATAGACTTTCCTTGACGCGTCGTTGACTGTAAATAACGGATAACAAATAGTAGAGCGAATGTGTGTGTGTGTGTGTGTGTTGGGTCTTATAATAGGACACCCCGTTCGTCTTGACTTGGGGGCACATTTCTAAATGTGACATTAATTATCACATTAATTATCACGTTTTGTTTCGGACGTTTATACTTTGGTTCGCGGTTCAGCCAATCAGCGCTTGCATTGGGGCTCTTGTTTTTAAACGTTTAACGCAATTACCGTCGTGTGTCACCTTACGTTTCCCCAAATGGGATTCAACAGGACGTACATGAGTGTCGGCTATGCCTGCTTTGGTGTGTTCATGGGGTTCTCTGCGTTCCTGGTGTGGAACATTGTGTTCAGGCAACCGTGGACAGCTGCAATGGGGGGATTATCAGGTAAAGTGTTATCCAACTGCACGTGAACAGTATGTGTAGGTTGCATGGTATATTGTGCCTGACAGTGCCTCTATATATATGTATGGTTTAACTTTATATATCCATGCACAAGGTGATTCCCTACCGGAATATTGCCCATTTCCATCTGTTGCATGGGTAACTACTTGATGTTTTCAGTGAGTAACTAGTTATTTATTTATTGATATTTTGTATCATCTATCGTGGGTATTCTAGTTATAAAAGTTGAACAGAGCTCGAGATACTGCATTCTGCATCTATGGCCAAATATATGCAATGCATACGAACACTTTATATTATGTTTTTTACTGATGCTGTTATTCAAAGTGAGACCTAGTGAGAAACAGGTCTATAAAGATTGATTTGGCACATGTTTTGCATGGGATGTGTGATGAAAGGTTCAAGCTTTAATGTCTCCAAAACATAGTACTGCTCAACAGATTTTATTTGCATTTTATATTTCCTTCCTGATTAACCTGATGATAAAACAGCACTTTGAAAAGTGTCCACAACTGACCTTTGTACTTTTGTTCTGTTACTTTTTTATTTATACTGGAATGGAAGTTATCCTAACATAAACCACAATTTTGTTAACTATGTGATAAGAGCGGATGTCTGCTGTTTGCTTAAAGATTATTGCAAACTTTATTGCACACTGGGTAAATAAATATGTAGTTCAAATATACAACCATGTTTATGAGAGTGCAATAAACATTTCTTTATAATTACATTTAATTGCATATAGGCCAAACCTAGTATTTGCAATGAAGTTGTTTGAGGGAACTGTCTTGATTATTTAATGTGTAAAACACAAAACAGCAGAAAGGTGAGAAGCAACTCTCCTTTTCTCTGTTGTTGTGGAACAACCTAATATTTATCAAACGCTGCACATTTGGCTGCATGGGAACTTTGAACTTTTGTTAGTTCATTCGCTCAGGTCAGCAAGTCGATATTATCGTGACTTGTCTATTTCTTCTTTGTTCAAAGCATAACCAAACAGTTGCAGTTCCTCTTTCGTTAAACACCTCGAGTATTGAATGTGAATGTGCGTTTGCATAATATAGCAGACATTGCACTTCTTGACATTTTGAAAGTCATGATTTCAAGCTTAATTTTGACAAGCACATGGTCAGGTGACAGTCATCATAGCAGCATGTAATACATGCGTGTCGGTGCCAAAAAAGCGATAATCAACAAGTCTGCAAATTATAATTTGCTTGTGTCATATGATTGTAGACCTTGAGGTGGGGAGGGGAGGGGGGTTGGCACACAGAATGTGCCGTTCTCATGGTAACAATGACTCTTGATAACTTGGCAGCCTCCTAGTTCTCCACAAGCCCTTTGTACATAAACACACGTGAGTCTTTTCATGCATTCTCTCGGGCCCTACAATGAAAACTCGACTGTTAGCTGCTTAATTTGGCCCTCGACTGTGCTACTTTGCGAGATGGCGAACTTGGCCTGGTGAAACCCTTCAGCCTAATAATGGGGGGGCGTGAAAGTGGTGTTGTGAAGGAAAGTGTTCTGTGAAGTGTGGTTATGAAACTGACTGGCTGTGGCAAAACGCTGGCCAAACAGTCTGATTTAGGACACAATGACACAGCGAAAATCATACGGGCTGTGTCAGAATAGCTCACCGCCTTACCCTGCATTAAAAACAGAATTGACTGCAGCTTAACCGCAATACTGAAAATTACCGGAATATTTGAAAATGCCTTTGAGCTCTGGAAAAAAAAATTCTGGTAAATAAATGACAACATGCTAATTTAAAGCCCGATCCTAAGTTGTTGTGTAACCAGGCAGTTGGATGGGGACGGCTAACGCCAACTGGCTGGACAGGGGACAGCTAATGCTAACTGGCTGGACAGGGGATGGCTAACGCTAATTGATTTGACAGGGACGGCTAACGCTAACTGGTTGGACAGGGGATGGCTAACGCTAACTGGTTGGACGGGGGATGGCTACCGCTAATTGATTTGACAGGGACGGCTAACGCTAACTGGTTGTACAGGGGATGGCTAACGCTAACTGGTTGTACAGGGGATGGCTAACGCTAACTGGTTGGACGGGGGATGGCTAACGCTAACTGGTTGTACAGGGGATGGCTAACGCTAATTGATTTGACGGGGACAGCTAACGCTAACTGGTTGGACAGGGAACAGCTAACTCTAACTGGCTGGACAGGGGATGGCTAACGCTAACTGGATGAGTGACATTAACTAATGGCCTCTCATCTACTGAGTGTCTTTCCCTCCCTCAGGAGTGCTGGCGCTCTGGGCCCTCATCACCCATGTAATGTACCTTCAGGACTACTGGCCCACATGGCTGAGGGGCCTCAAGTTCTTCCTTTTCATCGGAGTCTTCTTCTCCTTTCTGGCCGTAGTGGCCTTCATCACTTTCCTGTCCATTGCCATAACCAACAAAGAGTGTGAGTCACACGCATGCACCTACCCACACAAACAGCACAGTTCTTTTGGTGGCCTTGATTTCCACAGTTATTTGTGTGTATGTTATGTATTGGGTATTGCAGGGTAACTTGCGTCACTGCAGTTTGCTGCCTTGCGTAATAACTTTGTACTGGGGAGTGCAGCCTTTCAGCCTTCACTTTGTTTGTTGTATTTTAACTATTGGGCTTTAATATTTATAGTGCTTTGGCTGCGTAAATTAATAATGTATTATTTAGCTTTTAACTTTGACTGAATTATCGTCTCTCTTGGCTGTTCCTCTGTGTATTCGACAAATGCAAGCCTCTGCAATTCCTCATTAGGTAATCCCAGGAGAAACGAATATGCTGCAATAAATGGCTATAGTGCATATGGCAGAACATAGTAGATTTTCCATGGGGGAGAAGCAGATGCTGATTTAGAAATTTACAATCAAACGACTGTAGCGAAATAGGCCAAATAAATATTAGTTATACGTCTATAGTCAGTCACTAAAACGTTATAGCTTGGTTGCGCCGGATAGCTAGAGAGACCAGCGCGGTGAGAAACCAATTGACATAACCGTGGAAACAACGGCGTGTCGTAGCCCCAGATGTGTGAGCTACACCGCTCCAGCTGTTGTATCCAGGCCACTGAAGGTGAGCGTGCGCGCACTGCCTGGAACGAGCCGCGTTATCGCCTCATTTACTGGTCTACAGGGGTGCGCTGCGTCCATGTAAATTACTTGATTGACAGGTTGTCCTCGGAATGATCATGAGCAGTGTGGAGTCCTCTTATATTTTTTTCTAATTGGGTGTTCCAGTCGTATATAGTCCATGTGTTTGCCTCAGTTCTCCTTCAGGAACCTCGACGTAGAACCGCCAATGAAGCGTGTGCCTCCGACTGTTCCCGTGTCTAATGCCTGTCTGATCTCCGCGGTCCACAGCCCTGTCGGACCCACAGAGTCTCTACCTGTCGGCTGTGTGGAGCGCCATGACCCTGAAGTGGTCCTTCATGCTGTGCCTGTCTGCCCATCGATATCGCAAAGAGTTTGCCGACATCAGCATCCTCAGTGACTTTTGACTTAGGACCTTGACTCGAAAACCCCGGACCCACACCTCCCCCTAGTGGTCGATGTGAGAACAACTGGCAGAGGTCGCCTCAGAGGATCGAGCGAGTAACGATTGGAGGGGTGTTGGAGCCAGCCATCAGAAGTCTTGATGAACAAACGACACCTGGCCATTGGCCCGTTTTGTGTTTTAAAATCAGGGTATACTCAGCCTCTGCTAGGCCAAAGTAAAGTTAATCTCTATTTTATACATTTATGTATGTGATACTTATGTGATACTTTTGACTGGGCTAATGTTGTATTGTAGTTTTTTACAATTGCGGTAATTTGAAAAAAATAAGTACGACTCGTGGAAAGTTGTGTTTCCCTGTTTACGTAGATACAACTATTCATCGCGCCAAAACCTTGGCTGAAGTTACTTCATGTAGCTGTTTCTTTTACCTGTTTTTAGTCTGTTAAATTGACTGGGAAGAATTGCTGGAACTTTGTCATTTTTGCACATTCTCCTTCCCCTACAGCGTTTCCATAGTATTGAGATCTGGGCTTTTTATCTAAGCTTCCTATTTTTCTTTTTAACTCTTTTTATAGTAGCTCCCAAACCATATCAACTTTAACAGAGCACATTGTTCCAGTAGTTTTGGTCTTTACCTTTTTGTTGTCTGGCAAGTAGCAACTATCATTTGTCTCTTGACTTTTTCATCCCGGACCTCCCGCCTAGGCCTGTAGCTTTAAAAAAATATTTGATCTGTGTCCAAATAGGTTAGAAACCAGTCAATTTCCCATTGGTTGTATTTACTTTTTCATTATGACTTCATACGGCAATATCGTATTGTTATATAATGTAATATGATTTTTGATGATCACGGAAATCCCAAGCCAATGTACCTAGTTGAAACAATTGTCTTGTATTGCCACCAGGGGGCGCTAGTTATTCAAATGTGCGTGCTGTTCAAAGACAAATGTGCAGTTGAACTGTGCTAACACACATCGTAGAACACATGTTATACGTTTGGATAATCCCATTAGTCTATTTTTAGGACTGTTTTGTGTTCAATATGTTCTTGGGTCCATAGTCAGAATCTGTCACCTGGAGGCATTTGGGTGATGAAGCCACTATGTTTAGTCTGTCACATCCTAACACTTGGTCATATTCCAGGCTGACAGGAATGTGGTACGTTTTAATGCAGTTGAAAATCTTGGTAAGTCTTGTGATACTTTCTTAACTCTCTTATGAAGCAGTTGCAGTATAATACCTGTTTGTTGTCAGTCACTACGTTACCTCGTCGCTTTACCATTTGGTGTGTAAAGAGGGACCAGACTACTTTCCCCAAATGTAATTAACGGCATTCAGACCTGTTGCCAGGGATTCACAGCCTTTTGTCTTTAATATTCGTCTAATTTTATTGAAGATTGCACTAACGACGGAGATAGCATTTCATTATTTCTGTTACGGAAAGGTCTGCAAACGATGTGAAGTAAAACCTGTGACAGTTATGTCCCGAGTGTGAGGGGCTTTGGTGTCCAGTGGTGTCTGATAAATGCAGGGGCTCACGTGTCTGAAATAAAGTCCAATCATGTGCATGCTTCAGTAATCATAACATTTTACATTTGTAATCACCATAATGTGTGTGTGCTTGCGCGCGTGTGTGTGTGTGTGTTAATAAAAGTATCATTATCTGCTGGCCATGTGTATTTCTGGTAGTACATCACATACATGTGGCATCACACATGCTGGTAATCCTGTGCTGTTTGTTATTTCTAGAACCTAAGCGTGTTCTGTACAGGAAGCGGTTTGACTGAAGCTATTGATTTCTAAATATCAGTTGTAATGCATCGTACCACATACTGTATAATATGTTATGAAGGCTCATGGGCAGTTATGGCCAGGCATTATACCTGCGGGTTGTTGTTCAGTACCAACGTTTCTTTGGTCTAATTAAAATGGATTTAAGTCTGCCACCTAGAAACACCAGTGGGATTAGGACGGTTTCTGTGTTCGGTTTCTCAGAAATATTCTACATTGGTTAGAGTGCGTGGATCCAAGTGTGGTTTTTTTTAGGAAAGAAACCTTGTCGTTTTTATTTAGCTCAGGTCAGCATTGAGACTGTAGAGACAGACCGTAGCATTATATGGAGTAGGAGGCTGGCATTCTTATTTTATTTAGCTCAGGTCAGCATGGTGAGTTTAGAGACTGACCTTAGCATTAGACGGAGTAGGAGCCTGGCATTTTCCCACTCAACCATCTCACATTATAAAAGAAAACACCCCCATAGCACTGCAGGCAACAGTAAATGCTTGGGCAATAACCTGCGCTTTGAAGTTTGGCAATTATTCAATTCTTCCACATTTTTTTGTCCCTGGTTTAAGGGAAGTGGGGGATGCCAGAACTGTTGGTGTGTAGCTCAGTTTAGGCATCTGCGTGATAAAAGGGACTTTGATGTACATTTTTTAAAATATGAAAATTATGTGTGTTGATGGCGGTTAACTCTATTGTATTTCTCTGGAGAGGAGATGAACGCAACACTTGAAAATGTTGGTAATTGTACTTTTTGCTTATTTTTTTCGTATCCAAATATCACTTATTTGAGACTGGTACACAGCTTCACCAATGATTTCATCATTGCGTCTTTTAAACTTTCATCCTTTACAAGAGACGTATTTTTTTTCCATTTTAACTTGTTTACTTTAAAAGCATTGTTGTTGGTACTTATTTGTCTTTATAGCACTACATTGGTTTGTTTGCAAGCCCCTAGAGTCACGTTGTATAAGGGCAATTACGAGTTTGCTGTTATGTAGCCATAGCAGCATTTATACATATATTAAATAAATATATGTTTTCATTTTATTTAGTCTGTTATAAAGTTTGACATTTTACACATTTGAGATTTTTCAGAATAACGCTTACTTTTCATTGAAAAATATATATCCTAGCATTTTGCCCTGATGTGATTTCAACCATTATCTGGTGTGTAAAGTTGGAAGGAGGTTACATTATGTTCAATTTTGAGAACTAAATTAAGGAAGGAAGTTGTCTTAGTCATAACTGGCGGAAGTAATAAACCTGGAACGGGGAGAGGAAACATGACAAAATCTGAAACCTTAACTTCCTGTTGAGGTAAAAACTGTGTGTGTCAATTTCCAATGTAACAATTATCCATTGATTACATTTTGGATTCATTATGATATTTTCTCCTTTCTGTTTTAACATGTACTTCAAAAGTGTGTGTTAATCACAAACAGCTACTCCATCTAACACTTGCAGACAATTAGGAGATAAAGATACATTCCGGGTTATGTATAAATTCAGCCAGTAGTTGTACAAGCTTGGGCCCACAGGGAATAACAAGTCCCTATATGTAGTCGATGTCCATTATTGTCCAATCGGGTACCAGCTCAGCCATGTCACGTGATATGCCACATCCTTTTAATACAGACAAATTAACCACCACACTTTAATTGTGTTGGGTAGTTGGTATATGTTATTTCAGAAACATGGCGTGCTTTAGCTCCCGGAGTGACATTTGAGACGGTGACTTTAGCTGATTATCTGTTGTTACCCTGGCAACCTGACGTGCTCATATCAATTTAGGGGGAGAATTGCATTTTTTTAGAATATCCAAATTCTATTGAAATGTAAACTTTTTTAAAAATAATTTGACGACATTTTCGGAGTTCTCTGCGAAAGATCAACGGCGACTTGTGTGACTTTAGCCTGAGCCTGTGACCCCTTTGGATTCACAAAAAGGGAGAGGCATATTTTCATATACAAAAATATACATTTCGGGGGAAAAATGTGAATGAAAAGCAAACATCTTGAACGAGTAGAGAACCAGATGGTTGGTTTGACATTAAAAAGGCGCTTTGGCATTTTGAAGAAGGCAGTTTCGGAATGATTTCGGACGAACTTCCGGGAAACTCGGTACAAAGCCCACAGATATTAAAGCAATATCTATAGCAGTTTACTGTTTTATTTACATTTGCCGGAAACATATGGCTCTGGATCTTTGACTTCTTTCTCCACATTCTTCTAGACGATTATCTCCTCTTTGCTTCTAACCTCTGTAAGTAACATCATGTGTACAACTATCAGCTGGCACTAGTACAGTAAGATGCCCGAACTTCAGGTCCAATCAGTCTTTGCCATTGACTGTTTTTTGTGTGTTTCTCTGCCCATGGATCACAGCATCTGAAACATTTTAGGAGACACATTATGTGCCGTTTAAGAACACAAAGGAATATGCCATGGCAGCGGTGTGCGTTTGAAGTGGCTTCTCAGGGAGAACCAGAACAGAGGATGAAAAACCCAAGCAGAACTTTTGTTAGGTCATCTAATGGGGGTGTGGGGGGGGGGTTAATTTGTCTTGAAAGTGTTGTGCTTTGAAGCCAGTTACAGAGTTACTGTTGCTGTTTTATACACGCTTCGACACATTGCCGTGACAGAGGTCTCGGTGCACTTCTGATTTTGGATATTGCATGATGTCACAGACGCGTTCGTGATGCTTTTTAATTCTCAGATCATTTTGATCTACACCTCAGGTTGTTTAAACGTGTGTGATCCACTCTTCCACGGACGCAGCGCGCAGGCTCTGCAGGAATACATCACTGTCAAGCCACGTCTCGCCCACCCGCACTGTCTTGCCTGTGAACTAGACACGACGTCCGAGAAGGACATCTCTATCTGTCACACGTCGGTCAGGACACCGTTTTTTTTTTTGCACACCCGCAGGGGGAGAAACCTGCCAAAAAATAGGTTGTAAACCGAAAAAAGATTGCCAACATTAGCTGGCTGTTGTTATATGGTTAAATGACTTTTGTTTTTTGTTTGGCTGTCGAATGGGTTTTCTTACCCTATAGCTGCGTCCTGTTTTCTCCTCGGCTGTGAACTCCCCTGGGACTGTTTGCAATGTGTCATGGATGGACCCTGGGATTTAAACACTGTAATCAGAGCCTGCGCAGGATATTGGCTAAATTACACATGAAAGCGGGGACATTTAAGGGAAGCCCGATCACTAAATATTATGATAAATTATAGCGTAATATAAGAGAGATAAGTCCCGGGCTAGCAACAACACAGGTTAGCACGCAGCGACAGAGAAAAAAATGCTTTTAAAGCAGGATTGTTTTTTTTATCTGCCTCAATCAAAAAATACCTTCAGGGTGTTTTCCTTTGTTACTGTCACATCGCCCCCCCCAACCCCCACCCCCCGCCACACACACACACGGACAGACTTACAAATGACAAACAGTTTTTCTGGTCGTTTCAATAGACCAGCTATTCCATTTTAGTATTCACCGTTTGTATTTTCTGAGTAATTCTGTTGTATTTCTTAGTACCCATCTTTACTGTAGATGCCCAGGTAGATTCACGGGACCTGCTGGCTGTTTAGGTGGCCTTATACAGGTCCCCTGGCATCTACCTGCACTCTACATCTTAATACTTTACCCTTCCCCCTTCGCTCCACAGCCCCAACCTCCACCCTATGGACCCTCGCCCTCAATCCACCCCGCCCCCTCTAAGTTGATACCCCACAGGAAGTCCTGCTCTACGGGTGGAAATAGGTCCCAGATGTCTGCCCGAGTCCCACTGGGCTCCGGAGGAGGGTTGAAGATGCAGCAGAAGGAGAGTTGAAGATGCAGCAGAAGGAGAGTTGAAGATGCAGCAGAAGGAGAGTTGAAGATGCAGCAGAAGGAGAGTTGAAGATGCAGCAATAGTAGGGTTGAAGATGCAGCAGGTGTAGGGTTGAAGATGCAGCAGGTGGAGGGTTGGAGGTGCATCAGGAGGGTTGAAGGTGCAGCAGGACAAGAGATGGAGAAGCGGCTGGAGGAGGGACAGGCAGGAGGAAGGTGCTGGGTACTGCATACTTCCAAGACAGGGGGCTTGTGATACATGGTAGCTCAACTCTAACCACAGATCTAAGATCAGATTACCCCCAAAGCTCAAATGTAACTGTGACCATTAAGACGAGAACAAATCTGACCCTGGGTCAGTGGTTTGGACAATCCTCTGATCACTGCTGTGTTACAAGCGGAGACATTGAGAGGAGATTTCGTCCACCATCCAGACCAAGTCAGTACCACAGATGAATTCTGACTAAACCATACGAGCAGAACTTGACGTGGACATTACAATGTCCTGCACTCCCCTTTGATATCCGAACCCTATCTATTTTTACTTTCTTTATACGCTACTATTTGCAGCTACAGGATGGGTTAATTATTGCACCCCCAGAAAATAAAAGTCAAAAGAGAAAATGGTCCGGAGTGTTTAGTGAAACATTATGTCAAGACTCTGACAAGGAAATGAAATGTGCAACATCAATCAGCCTATGAGGACAGAGATCAAACGGAACTCCACACTCCTGCATCTGGTTCTGTTTGGACTGCTCTTTCTTTTTTCTTTTCTTCTCCTTGCCTTTCGTTCGTTCGTTTGTCCGTCCGTCCGTTCGTTCTTTTTTCTTTCTCTTTCGGCTTTATTCTTCCACCGTTCTCTTTCTCCTTCCCTCTGTTCTGTGCGAGGGGTGCATGTCCCATGCTGTTCCTGTTAGCCTGTCGTTCGCTCACTCTTTCCATGATGGTGACACGGAGGCGTGCTCCGCTAAGGTAAGCAACAACAATGGGCTTCCTGTCCTTCTCGAAAAAACACACCGTCTCCACCGGGACCTCGGTGCCAATTTACTAATTCCAGTTAATCTGGGAATTTACTCGGGAATTTTGATTGAGCATTTCCAAGGGCCTGTTTTTGGGAATAGCGCCTGTTGTTGCTGCTCCAGTGTGATGTCCACTTGGCTGAGACTTAAAGCGTGCTCGTTCAAAGAGATATAACGCATAATAAACAAGCTTGAGCATTTATACTGTCTTTTAAAGAAGGTCTCGTTTTGTCTGGTGCTTGGTACGGGTCAATAAAACTTGAAGCAAGAAGTCGTGGCAGAACATTCCTTTACTGGGGCGGTTAATTAAAGTTGAATGCTGTTGATCCAAGCTCTCTTCTATTTGTCCACACATGTGGGCCATTGCAACCAGTAATGTCCCTGGCAGCGCTGATATCCTCTCCCCACCTCCTCTATTTTCAAAGGCCTTCACCCTTCTGGATCGTTCATGAAACAATCACAAGACGAACGTCTGTACGGATGCTAATGTAACATGTGACAACTTGTTGAAGTTACTAACTTAACTGATAATATCTGCTGACTTCCATTGGTAGTTGGAGCTAATATTATATAAACTATGTTCACAAAATGGTAAGGTGCCATCTCTATAACAGTATTAATTGTGTCAAGTCCCATCTCTATAACAGTATTAATTGTGTCAAGTCCCATCTCTATAACAGTATTAATTGTGTCAGGTCCCATCTCTATAACAGTCTTAATTGTGTCAGGTCCCATCACTATAACAGTCTTAATTGTGTCAGGTCCCATCTCTATAACAGTATTAATTGTGTCAGGTCCCATCTCTATAATAGTATTAATTGTGTCAGGTCCCATCTCTATAACAGTATTAATTGTGTCAGGTCCCATCTCTATAACAGTATTAATTGTGTCAGGTCTCATCTCTATAACAGTATTAATTGTGTCAGGTCCCATCTCTATAACAGTATTAATTGTGTCAAGTCCCATCACTATAACAGTCTTAATTGTGTCAGGTCCCATCTCTATAACAGTCTTAATTGTGTCAGGTCCCATCTCTATAACAGTATTAATTGTGTCAGGTCCCATCTCTATAACAGTATTAATTGTGTCAGGTCCCATCTCTATAACAGTATTAATTGTGTCAGGTCCCATCTCTATAACAGTATTAATTGTGTCAAGTCCCATCTCTATAACAGTCTTAATTGTGTCAGGTCCCATCACTATAACAGTCTTAATTGTGTCAGGTCCCATCTCTATAACAGTCTTAATTGTGTCAAGTCCCATCTCTATAACAGTCTTAATTGTGTCAGGTCCCATCTCTATAACAGTATTAATTGTGTCAGGTCCCATCTCTATAACAGTATTATTTGTATCAGGTCCCATCTCTATAACAGTATTAATTGTGTCAGGTCCCATCTCTATAACAGTATTAATTGTGTCAGGTCCCATCTCTATAACAGTATTAATTGTGTCAGGTCCCATCTCTATAACAGTCTTAATTGTGTCAGGTCCCATCACTATAACAGTCTTAATTGTGTCAGGTCCCATCTCTATAACAGTCTTAATTGTGTCAGGTCCCATCACTATAACAGTATTAATTGTGTCAGGTCCCATCACTATAACAGTATCAGGTCCCATCTCTATAACAGTATTAATTGTGTCAGGTCCCATCACTATAACAGTCTTAATTGTGTCAGGTCCCATCACTATAACAGTATTCATTGTGTCAGGTCCCATCTCTATAACAGTCTTAATTGTGTCAGGTCCCATCTCTATAACAGTCTTAATTGTGTCAGGTCCCATCACTATAACAGTATTAATTGTGTCAGGTCCCATCTCTATAACAGTCTTAATTGTGTCAGGTCCCATCTCTATAACAGTATTAATTGTGTCAGGTCCCATCTCTATAATAGTATTAATTGTGTCAGGTCCCATCTCTATAACAGTATTATTTGTATCAGGTCCCATCTCTATAACAGTATTAATTGTGTCAGGTCCCATCACTATAACAGTATTCATTGTGTCAGGTCCCATCACTATAACAGTCTTAATTGTGTCAGGTCCCATCTCTATAATAGTATTAATTGTGTCAGGTCCCATCTCTATAATAGTATTAATTGTGTCAGGTCCCATCTCTATAACAGTCTTAATTGTGTCAGGTCCCATCACTATAACAGTATCAGGTCCCATCTCTATAACAGTATTAATTGTGTCAGGTCCCATCTCTATAACAGTATTAATTGTGTCAGGTCCCATCTCTATCTTAATTGTGTCAGGTCCCATCTCTATCTTAATTGTGTCAGGTCCCATCTCTATAACAGTATTAATTGTGTCAGGTCCCATCTCTATAACAGTATTAATTGTGTCAGGTCTCATCTCTATAACAGTATTAATTGTGTCAGGTCCCATCACTATAACAGTATTAATTGTGTCAGGTCCCATCTCTATAACAGTATTAATTGTGTCAGCTCCCATCTCTATAACAGTATTAATTGTGTCAGGTCCCATCTCTATAACAGTATTAATTGTGTCAAGTCCCATCACTATAACAGTATTAATTGTGTCAGGTCCCATCTCTATAACAGTATTAATTGTGTCAGCTCCCATCTCTATAACAGTATTAATTGTGTCAGGTCCCATCTCTATAACAGTATTAATTGTGTCAGCTCCCATCTCTATAACAGTATTAATTGTGTCAGGTCCCATCTCTATAACAGTATTAATTGTGTCAAGTCCCATCACTATAACAGTATTAATTGTGTCAGGTCCCATCTCTATAACAGTCTTAATTGTGTCAAGTCCCATCTCTATAACAGTCTTAATTGTGTCAGGTCCCATCTCTATAACAGTATTAATTGTGTCAAGTCCCATCACTATAACAGTATTAATTGTGTCAGGTCCCATCTCTATAACAGTATTAATTGTGTCAGGTCCCATCTCTTAATTGTGTCAGGTCCCATCTCTATAACAGTATTAATTGTGTCAGGTCCCATCTCTTAATTGTGTCAGGTCCCATCTCTATAACAGTATTAATTGTGTCAGGTCCCATCTCTTAATTGTGTCAGGTCCCATCTCAGGTTGGACTCCTTCCCACTGAACAGATACTACTTAGGACTTGCAGTGTGTGTGTGTGTGTGTGTTTACACATGGACGGTGTGTTCCTGCGGGCCCAGATGTGTGTTCCTCCAGGCAATCGAAGAGGGGAACATGTGTTTACTCCACCAGAGGGCATGGACGGCATAATTAGCAGCCCTATCGCGGTACCGGGTTGGGGTCACAAGGTCATGAGGTCAGGGGTTATTGAAGGTCCTCGCAAATCCCTCCTCAAAGCTACATGTCTACTATGGAGATCGCAATAGACCAGGCAAATAAATGGAGTTGCATAAAGAGTCTATACAAGTCTATATAGGATGTTTTATCAAACCGCAAAGTATATTTATATATATATGTATATTTCAATGCATTTTATTGGCTTAAGAATATATATTTTTCCCAGCATGCCATGTGGTCACAGTTTATTTATTTATATCCATTTTTATATGTATACTAAATATAGGAAAATTCACTGTTGCGGTAAAATCGGAATGTTTGTGGACTAAATCCAGCAGTTTTTTTAAGCAAGCAGCAGTTGTCACGGAGGATATTCTATCTGTGTATATGGTCAACCGAATTCCATAATCACAATGTTTATTGTTTAAAGTGCAAATCCATCGTAGGATTTTTATGTTATTTGACTGACCTGGAGAATTCAACTTTTCAGGCATGTGTGTTTTAACAGTGTCATGTGATCACAATAATAAGTATTTTGCATAACTACGATGAATATATGCAACTCACAAACTACAGTGAACCGGCACTCTTCCTCAGTTGTGGGAATGATGAACACTTTAGCCTGAGCAAACGTTTTGGGTCCTTGAGACGCGATGCGTTCAATGCTTTTGTTCTAAATTCAGTTTTGATATTAAATCTTCTTGATCGTGCACATACCAAAGCGTTCACATGAAAGCCAGTTCGGTACAAACGAAATTGATTTTATCGTCTCCCTCTCAATCAACAAAAACGTCATGTCTCAGAAGACCTACGAGCCTGTTAGAACATAATGAATTGATGGGAGGAGAGAGAAGAGGCAGACGCACTAGCGGGTGCCGGAGAAATCTGGAACCTATAAAGAACAAGCGGACAACTTCTGCAGCTTTCACCGAGGCTTCTCCCAATTGGCTGGAAGGACCACTTACCCCCTTGCCGGCCGTCCTCCAACCCGAGCTCACTTCCTGCTCCGCAAACCCCAACCCAAAGAAGCCTGCTCTAGCCAATCGCAGCTTCCCACTGGCCCAAAGTTTGCGGGCGGGTATAAAGAGACGAGAGTTAGCCCGGCGAAGCAGAGGGTTTGTTGTTGTTCCGCACGCAGGTCGAGATGGCAAGCAGGAGGTGAGGAATTCTGCAGAGGCACCGCTAAGAGACCGGCTGTCTGGCTGACCGGGAAGAAAACCAAAGCCTATGGACCCTCACTCGTCTGCAGTTTAGACGTGTGTCGCTGGAGAAGAGAAGTCGTCTAGCGCTGGCTGTCTTCATCAGAACTTCCAGGGGTGTATCCGCCGTGCCACACGGGTGTCCGGAGCAGAAAGGAAGAGAGGAACCGAGATTCACCACCCTGCCTCGGAAAGGGAAGGCCGGCAGTCCTAGGGGGGACGTTGTGATGAGAGAGGAGGTGTCCTGTGCCGACTCCCCCGAGGGGGCCCTTGGGGCAAGCGAGGAGGAGCTGGAGAGAGGCTCCAAGAAGAGCGGGCAACAAGCGCTGGGTCGCAAACGAGTGCCGTACCCGAAGAAAGAGAGCGTGGGTCGGGCCGAGGAGAGGGCCGTTGTCAGTGGGAGCCCCAACAGCCTGGTTCCGTCGGGGCCCAAGCGACAGAAGAAGCAGCAGTGCTCTCCGGCGACGGCGGTGGTGTGCGTGGCGCCGTCCTCGCTGGGCGGCCTCGGCCTGGCCCCGGGCGGCGAGCCCTTCGAGGACCTCCACACGCAGCGGGTGATCGCCAACGTGCGCGAGCGCCAGCGGACGCAGTCCCTGAACGACGCCTTCGCCTCCCTGCGCAAGATCATCCCGACGCTGCCGTCGGACAAGCTGAGCAAGATCCAGATCCTGAAGCTGGCCTCGCGCTACATCGACTTCCTGTACCAGGTGCTGCAGAGCGACGAGATGGACGCCAAGCTGGCGAGCTGCAACTACCTGGCCCACGAGCGGCTCAGCTACGCCTTCTCCGTGTGGAGGATGGAGGGCGCCTGGGCGATGTCGGCCAGTCACTAGCGCTCCGCATTTGTCCCGCTCCGCTGGGTCCTGTACCCCCCCCACCTCCCCTGGCATCACCCAAACCACCTCTCTACCCCTCCTAACATGTCACCTTCCAGCCGTCGTTGTTCTCGTCTCCTCCCGTCCATTTGCCGACCGTTCAATTCCGTTCCCCTAATCTCTGCGTCCACCGATTATGCTCTTCCAATTCGGTCCACTGTCCCACATCCCATCTCCCTGCCTGACATTGCCTCAAGATTTAGCCTTCAGCGCTACAAGTCGACAGCACACCCCTGCAGGTATGTATGAAACATGCACAGACACACACACACAGATACACAATCACAGACGCGCACACACAGACACGTCACATATCACCACACAGCCGGGGCCGCAATGGTTTCCTAAAGCATCTTCAGGCTAAGATCGCCGTGGAAACAGAAGTGTTGTTAAATCTGTGAGGCTGGGAACGTTACACTTCAATACCCTCGTAAATGGCTTCCACTATTAACCAGAAACCAGGCCCCGGAAGTCTCTGGTGCCTTAATAAATATGGCCTATGTATCCATTAGCCTGCAGATATTATGGTCTGGTTATCAATAGCTTATGGCTGCTATGGAAACACACACAATGAAGTGCAAAAACATTTTCTTATATATATATAAATATGGCTTTATATTTTTTAATATATTTTTTATTTTATGTTGGTAACAGACACCACCAGAATGTTTGTTTAAATTCAGTGTCCATGTTAGAAAACTAATAAACTAATGTAAATCAGCCTTTCATATTCAACAGATCATAGTGAGCTTTTAGGTTTCCTTAAAATGATATTATGATTAGAGCTGTAAGAGCAGTTGAGTATTCACACTAAGATTTCTACTGTTTTTAATTCACATTATACTTTATCTGAAATGTGGTATTACAAAATCCACTCCGCTTCCTTGGAAAATCTCAAAATAGAATGAAGCTAGCCTGAAAAAATATTTAATAAAATGTCTAGACTGCAGAAGATACATCCAAGTAAAATGGGTCCACTGCAGTCATTTGTACAGGTGGTGTAGTTCTTCAATAAGGCGTGAAGATGTGCGGTCAAGATCCAAGCCCCCCCCCAGAAACGCGACTCAAATACACAGAGTTCCCAGACACAGGCAATCTGATTCACCCGCTTGTGGGCTAAATGGTTAAGAGATAGTCGATTTCCCAGCGGTTTTAAGTGTTGGGCCAGACAACCGAATGGTTTTTGGTTTGAATCCCTAAGTAGGGATGCTGAACAATCTTTTAATGTTTTGTGCGTCTACGAGCATGGAGCAAACCCTTAATTGCTTCTGCAAGTCCCTTTGGTCAAATGAGCGACTCTTTAATGTAATATTAGGGTACAAGCTAAATGTAATGACCGATCATCGATTTAATGTTTTGTACATCGATTAAGGATCTTTCAGATTTTATCTTAAACACATGGCCTGAAGCTCTGACAGCTAACACTGACTGTGAGATTATTTTCAGTGGAATAAAAAGATTACGTACATAAAAATAGCCATTATTTATAGAATTATCAATAAAATCAATAATATATTAACAATTTTACAGTGTTACACTAATACAAAAATATTCCAAATGAACTTTTTACTGTGGTTTGTAATAAATAAATAAGTTCACACTTTCCGGCAGATATACTTTGCCTTTTCTACTGGTGCAGAAAAAAGATATCACACTCCAACGTTTAACCGTAGTTTTATGATGTTTTCCACATTAGCAAACCAAATATCAGTAGCCCAAGCAGGGGAAAATAAGAATAATGACAAAATTACTTTTTCATTGAGCAACATCAGGCCAATTGTTCTAAAACAATTGGAAATTCCAACGGTGGCATATACCATTTTTTAATGGGGAAAATTATGTACATCAGGAAGCAGTGACTGTCTCTGAACTGTTGTTGCAAGTTTTACCATCGACTCAAAACTACAAAAACGTTGCCCTTTGTAAGTCTTTAATCCAGAATCTTATCTAACATACCTCAGGCCGGCAAAAACCAGAGGAAGGTCTGGTCGTCTCTCTAGTGTAAACATATACTCTGGACAGGTATATCAGACCAAAAGAAAGGGGAAGTTAAGGAAAGAGAAAAAACAGCTCCCTTTTTCTCTCTCTCTCCCCCCCTCTCCCTTTTTCTCTCCCGCCCTCCCTCTCCTTCTCTCCCCTTTCACTCGCCCTCCCTCCCTCTCCCTCCCTCCCCTTTTCTCTCCCCTCCAGCCTTGCCCTTTTCTCTTCAAGATCTTGTATCCAGTGTCGTGCAATCAGGCCCTGCCGGGGCCCAGACAAGCAGGAACCTTTAGATTGGAAACAGTTGTGAGGCATTAGAAAGGTGTGTGTGCCAGGGAGGGCCTGATGCTGTGTTTGTGTGCCAGGGAGGGCCTGATGCTGTGTGTGTGTGTGTGCCAGGGAGGGCCTGATGCTGTGTGTGTGAGTGTGTGTGTGTGTGTGTGTGTGTGCCAGGGAGGTGATGCTGTGTGTGTGTGTGTGTGTGTGCCAGGGAGGGCCTGATGCTGTGTGTGTGAGTGTGTGTGCCAGGGAGGTGATGCTGTGTGTGTGTGTGTGTGCCAGGGAGGGCCTGATGCTGTGTGTGTGTGCCAGGGAGGGCCTGATGCTGTGTGTGTGTGTGTGTGCCAGGGAGGGCCTGATGCTGTGTGTTTGTGTGCCAGGGAGGGCCTGATGCTGTGTGTGTGTGTGTGCCAGGGAGGGCCTGATGCTGTGTGTGTGAGCCAGGGAGGGCCTGATGCTGTGTGTGTGTGCCAGGGAGGGCCTGATGCTGTGTGTGTGTGTGTGCCAGGGAGGGCCTGATGCTGTGTGTGTGAGTGTGTGTGTGTGTGTGTGCCAGGGAGGTGATGCTGTGTGTGTGTGTGTGTGTGTGCCAGGGAGGGCCTGATGCTGTGTGTGTGAGTGTGTGTGCCAGGGAGGTGATGCTGTGTGTGTGTGTGCCAGGGAGGGCCTGAGGCTGTGTGTGTGTGTGTGTCAGGGATGGCCTGAGGCTGTGTGTGTGTCTTCGTGTGTACTTGTTTTAAGTGGTGTTTTACTTTGTTTTATGACTGTGTGTAGAACAGGCGAATGTGTCCTTTTGTGTCTATATATGCGTGTATGTGTGTGTGTGTGTGATGCTATTATGTACTATGAGACTTTATTTTCTGCTTTACCTAAACTCGGAAGAACCAGTGACTACTTTCTCTTCTAAACACAGATAAGAAACGCTGGATAAGATAAGGGTTTATTGAATGTTAAAAGACAAGTGTGCCTGGAATGAAAAGCCGATCAAAGGGTACGCAGAAGACAGGATAGAAAAGAGAGATAAAGGATTGAAAAGAGGATTAAACGAAGAACCAAACTATAGATCAAGATGTGCCAAGAGCACAGACCGTCTGTTCATTTTATTTCCTGGGTTCAGGGAGCAGAGGCCATCTCTTTATTCTACTTCCACAGTGCACGTGCACGCATATCTGTTCGTTCTCTTTCCACAGTGCACGGATATCAGTTTGTTCTACTTCCACTGTCTACGTGCAAGGACTATCTGTTAATTTTTCTTCCACAGTGCACGTGCAAAAATGATCTGTTAATTCTTCTTCCACGGTGCACGACGTGCACGGAAAGAGCAGGCGTTGTTCATGAAGGACAATACAATGTCCTTGAGAGGCTCCGGCTTGATCTTCTGCTTTCTAACGTCATCCCGTCCACCGCGGACCGTGAAGTTAAGTTGGCAGTGTTAGCAAACAAATGAAGACCAAAAATAGTGGTCAATCGTTACGCTTTTTGAGAGGATATTTTCAAATTCCTTCCTGAATGAAACATGCATGTGTGCGTTTACGGATGTTTACAGATGTTCTGCCACGCGGAACAGAACACAAGTGTGTGTTTATACGAATAAGACACGCTGACTGTATTTGTGTGGGGATGTTTCTTTTGCGGATGTGTATGTTGTTGATTGCCTTTGTGTATATATATATGTGTGTGTGTGTGTGTGTGTCACTGTGTGTTTCTGTGTGTGTATGTACACGCGCTGTGTTCAACCTGGCAACAACAAGTGGAGCTCCACTCTGTTTATTCTCAAAAAGAAATGGCTGTGGCTGTTCTTCACACCAGCCGGAACCTCAGCATCTGTTAGAGCGGGTTCCTCTGGACTGATCCAGAACCAGCTGCCAGGCCCTCAGATCACTGACTCGGCATGTGTTTGGGGTTTAGGCACACACTCTGGACTGGTTTGAGACCAGCTATTACGCGACGGTCTTCTGTGGTGCGTGTTGCCTTTCAAGAGGTTCTGAGCCCTGTTGACGAGCCGGCGATTCCAAAACTTCTGGTGTTCTGATATCTGTTTCCATTTTTAGCCGTTGAAAGATGGGGCGCTGGATATTAGTCTGTGTCTGTGTGTTTGTGAGCTGTGTAATCACGGTTGAGTTTGACACACGTGGCAGGGGGCGGAGCTCACAAAATGTAATGTAGTTTCGGAGGAATTATCTTTTCTATCGTCCATATTTGCCACCGTCATCATCATCATCGCTGGCACGGCGTTACGGTAAATGTTGGAAACTAAACCGATTAACAACGTCCTCTTGGTGTTAAAACAATAGCTCAGCGTTTGGTCAGGTTTAGAAAACCATCCAGGGCACCCGTGTACTGATTCAAATCCAGCCAAAAACATCTTTACCTGCCACACTTTCTAAGCACAAATCATTTGACAATATGTCTCAAACAGGACAAAGGGAAATGTTACTAAAAAGGACGACGAAGCAAAAGGGCTCATTTCAATCAAAGCCGGGCCCGATGTGTTGACACAGGGTTTTCCACTTTCCTCTCTCTGTTTCATGTCACTTTTCGACATTTCAAGCGCGTGGACACAGAACATGTATTGGAATTGCGTAAACATTGCCGTTGCGGGTTTAAATACATCTCAATTATCCGAAAAAAATTGATTCTGTCCAACTGTGTGTGGGCGTGCCGCGCACGTTTGGACCAAACATTGCAAAACAGGCTTATACGAAAAATACACTGCAGTTAAATCGAAATGTTGTAACAGAGAAAAATGTAAAAGAGAAATAGGCCCAGAGGATTCTTGGGACATCAACTGTGGCCCGGCCAAAACCTGTCAGTCAGTTGTCAGTGGGACGAGATCTGTGCTTTCAGGCCAAAGTGACGCTGAGATCACGAGATGAAATCAGCCGCTAGCCCCCCACACCCATACACACACGAACACACACAAACACCTAACCTCCTTTTGTACATGAAAAAACAAGTAATTCTTAGCAATTTGTGTATTATGGCATAATCACAGCCATCTGATGGAGAACACCCACAAACCCACATGCTAACTGGACAGCTCTCCCTCTCCCCCAAACTTCCTGGTGTCCTTTTTTCTCTCACTCTCAGCATGGAAAGCGCCGCTGTAATTATAGCCCATTGAGAAAGCTCCAGATGAAATATAGGCTTGTTAAACAGGAGAAAGACCAGAAGTTAAGCACTGTGGGCTTTGCTCTAGGCTGTGTGAAGAATTAGCTTTGTTTGGCCGGCTTGCGTGCGTTCGCTAGGTACCAAGACCCCCGCAAACTGCACATCCATCACAAACATGCCTCCAGTCATTTTCCTCTATCCACATTACACATAAATACACGCGCACGCACGTCAGTTTCAGGTCACAATCAGACCCACTTCAAGTTGTGTTTCTGAATTCCGAGTAAAATCTCCAGCGGGAAAAACGGGAGACCCACATTTGACGGGCCCTTTTTCATGTCTCTTTCTTTCAGGACAGACTTCTGATGCACGGACTCGTCTTTCCATCTAATAGAGGTTGGCTGCTGCTCCTGAAACACCCCCCAAACCCCGCCCCCGCTGCCCAACTCCCCGCTATCTCGCTCGGAAGCCCAGGCCCAGAGACAGTGGAGTGGACACATGCTTCAGTTTATGGCCCAGAGACCCGGCCTATTCTACGTGCATCCTGACGGACGTTGTTATAGCGCGACACAGGACGTGAACTCTGAGGCTCACGCGACGAGGATACGGTCAGAAGATTAGCATACAGACACACTGTCACTGGGCGTCGCCATTCTTTCAGCTCACATGAGAGTCTTCGACGAAGAAGAAGATTCCTCGACATTGGAGAAGTGAAACTGCGATCCTCCGAAGAGTTAGATAGCTGGCGCTCCCAGCCAAAGGAATGTTTACGGTGAAGTTTGCTAATAAGCTAATAATTGTAGACTCTTCAACCTTTATTTGAGGGGTAAGAAAAGTAAAAAAAAAAAAGCCTGACACTTTTTCAGCAGTTGTGTAAACTTATCCGCTTCATTTGCCAGTTGCCTGTGTTACGGGCATTTCTATGTTTGCGGTGTTTCACTGCATATGTAGAGGACATAGAATTGTGCAGATGCTATAGCTTATTCAATAAGGCAACATTTTGCATTTCATTAACTTTATATCCATGCCTGCAATAAGAAACTAATGCACCACAGATTACGGTTAGCGTGAGACTTAACAGATGGGAGTTCTCTGAAGTCCCGTTGACATTTGAGGTTACATACGTTTCATACGGAATACAATGAATTATCCACCGTAGAAAAACACAGACAGAAATTAATGAAACACAATGAAATGTAAAAACGCAATTACAAGTTACGTGATTGCACACACAGTAAAAAAAAATTTGACAGTGATGCGTTTTGAAATGAATAAAAAAATGTTTGATTCCCCTTAAGGATATCTGTTGGTAAATATTGCGATATGCTTTTTCTGAGGGCTGCGAAAGACATCAGTACATGCATTGTTCCATACACATTTTGTTACATCCTCTGTTGTAATTTGGTAAAAATCCAGGCCATTGATACAAAGTCAATTGGATAATCTCTAACCACTCTGTGTATTAAATCCAATCAAGCATTTTCTAAATGACGTGTCGCCTGGCAACAAACCCTGGATCCATCAAATGGAACTCGTTGGTTTCTGGCACCAATCAGAGGGTTCACCTCAGATCTGTGATGTGGAAATTGGAGGTACCCAAATCAACACTTGGTTTCGTACGCTAACGGTGTTAGGTATTGGCGATCGTTTTTTTAAGATACCGTCTCTAGAAAGTCGGTTGTTAGTTTGTGTCTTACTCAACTAGAGGTCAGCAGTTGTGCGGAAAATACGAGCTGCTTAGGAGAATAATACATCTGTTTTGCTGAAATACCACTGACATGGCCTTACGTTTTTTTTCAGCGAAAGTTACATTCTTCCTGTTTCAAAGCAACCCTTCTAAACTGAACAAAATTGTCAGACTAGTAAATATATATATATATATATATATATATACAAAACTACACAGATGCTCAAGATCATTTCCTATAAGTTGTAAGTAGAAAATAAGACAAATTAAAATTGCCATTTCTTAAAAACAATGCAATATGTCTTGTATTACATTGTCACGGTATGCATTGTTTTTATATTATCAAAATTGGGCCACGGGCAGCTTTGCATGAAATTGTTGACTAATATTTAAAACATCACTCGAGGTATATCGTGTAAAATCTTTATTTCCCTTTCATTGAGGAAAACTAAAAGCACACATTTGTCACTGCACAGGTATAAAAAAACTGTAAATACAAAACGAGGAGAAAACAAATCCTGATGTCGACCTACGAGTTAAGATCCCGTTTCGATACAGCTACCTCCGGAAGGTTGTCAGTATATTTGAAGGCACATATGTGGGTGTCTATATTTTGGTCTCAATAGCTATGTACATCATCAGTAACACAAGAGCAAATCATCATATAAAGACCAATGAAGGCTTGTCGACAGAAAAACACAATTCTTTACACGCACTTCCGTAAAACGTCATGGATGAAAATGTAACAAAAACCTATCCTGACTGAAAAATAACTGCCTGCACTGCTC